>BQNB010070483.1:0-33106 GCA_026074375.1 Tanacetum coccineum
AAACATAGCATAAGAGGTAATTTTGACCCAAATTTAAAATTTTTTATGACACACACCAACAAAAACCAAGTATTATTAGCGTCTCATTGATAGGAATTTATATTACTAGCACAAAAACCCTTAAATTCCACCCCCAAAATGTAAGGTTCGCCCCAAGATATTATACCTTTAGCTTGTTCGAGTTAAGGAGTGAGCAATCATGTGTGTCTATTTCGTCGTTACGGATGTGTATGCGTGGTTTTGTCACCTTTTCTGGAACATTGGTATCGGTTACTTTAGGATTATGAGAGTGTACCAGTAGTATATTAAATTCTAGAACTTGTTTTTGTGATGCATCCCGAGACCGCATAGTAAGTATTAGGATTTGCTTGATAAGAGGCATTAGGAATAACCCATGTTTTAAACCTGTAATTGTTATGATGGTCACCTCAATCATATAACTATCCCACACCCTTGCCATGTACTCATTTTTAGTGCAGGATACCCCTAGTACAACCCTCCGAGCCTATCCTTTTTCAGGGTTCTCGTAATTTTCTGGTTAAGCCGGATAATTAATGGAGAGCATTGTCACCCTTAAACCAATCGTTACACCCAAATAGCCTTAGCCTACATTATATGTACTCACTTTTAGTACATTATTGTGTTTAACCCAAGTTAATTATTGAGTAACACGGTTATCTAAACTAATCCTTAGTAAATACAGTTTGGGACGATAGGGATCATGTATATTTATTTTTTATTTCGCGAAGAATGGGGGTAAGAAAAGTTTAAGTCAAACCCCCGTATGTTTTGTCAAATGATCTACCATATTATTTTGATCCCACCATAAATCGGTTAATTAGTTAGATTGTATATATCGAGCAGTAAAAGCGTCAAGTGTAGGGGTACGTGTTATAAAACCCCCTGTTGTATTAGTTTATTCAAGAAACATAAATATGAGAAAAGAAAAAAAAAGAGATTGATGATGAGTTGTGGTAGAGCTTTTGTAATCTTCGTCCGATCTTGGCTTAGCAACCAAACTATCGGTATTCGGTAAGTAATTAGCTAACCCCTTCCACACCAAAATATCATCCAAAAAGCCACCCAAACGAAACCCATCCATTTTCCGATTCCATATAAGTTAACTTAGCACCTACACCCCACAACCCTTTGAAAATACCTCTTAGATAGTAATGATTAATACTTGCACCTAGCAGTGGAGGTTTGATCTTTCACCAAGCCTATGGTAATTTATATGCTATGACAGGTAATGAGTGTGATTTTCCGTTTCACCCTAGAATGTTATTAATTTACATTAGTACACCCAAGAGAAAAGAGAGAATCCCAAACACTTCATAGTGAGTGCTAGTGTAAATATTTTTCGTGCTTTAATAATTACGAGGTCTAGAAAGTTTGTGTTAGTAGAATATTTTATTTAAGAGTAGGTAAAATAACCCCTCATATTTGTTATTGTCTAGAGAGAAAAGACCCATATTGACTTTAGGACAAGCAAATCCCAAGTGTAGGGGTATTTGATGAGGTGTCATTTTATACACTTTTTGGGGTCATTTAACCCCTAAAATCGTGTGTTTATGCCCAAAATAGGTACTTAATTGTTCCTTTTCAGGTATTTCTCATTTGGAAGACATTTGGATGAATTACACGCGACTTGGGTTCATTTGGAGAAGAAACGGACGAGATTACGAACCAACACCAAGACTTTTGAAGATTTGTGCTCACAGAGCCTAGAGACAGCGTCACAAGCTATACACGACGCCGTCACAACTCATCAAGTGATGGCGTCACAACATTTCATGACGGCGTCAGTCCACACCGACTCAAACGCAGATCTAGAAGATTCTACTTATGACGGTGTCATGACTAAAATGCGACGCTGTCGCATTGTTTTTCTTATATATACAAACCCGAATTTAGGGTTTTGAGTGTTTAACTTTATAATAAAAAGAGGGTACAAACCCTAGTTCATTTAGCAGCTGTAGGAGACGATTTTAGGGCCTAAAAACCCTATTGTACTTGTAACACCCCCAAAATGGCTCGCAGCGGAATAAGGGTCCGGGGCATGTCACATCTTAGATCAATAACACAAGATATATATAGAACGACCATTAAGAGTCGTTTAAAACTGATACATTGGATTTAACAAACATTTGTTACAAAAAGTCCGAAGCTTAACTTCTTCATTGTGTGCATATTACAAAGAATACTATTTTCCATATACTTGATTCCCAAATAAAATGCAACTATATCTTAAGCATGTCATCCCAAATAACAAAATCACCAATGTATCGCTTGCACTTGTGCTTACTGGACTTACTACAAAAACATATGGCTTTAAAAAAACGTCAACAATAATGTTGGTGAATCATAGGTTGATAAATCGTATAAAGTTTGAACCACAAATTTCCCAAGATGTAGATAATGCCAACAGATGCATAATCATATAAATGCAATTCCGTTGCTCTAAGTTCTGACACTTGAAGCTCGACACAAAAATATATGGAATATATAATTGCCCACATTGCCCGTATTGATGTTCTAACCCGCAACATCCCTAATCCGACATGGTATACGTTCGTTTGCCTAGTGATAGCTAATCACCCGAACGGGATGTCAAACCAATAGAATCTATTCAAAACTCTCGCGCTCACAGTCCAGTAATTGACAAGTTCATGATAATGGACTCAGATTGGTATCGCTACTTAGGCACCACGAATCATACTAAAAAGTATCACTGTGTCCAGTTATAAAACAATTGCATGTTTTCCACCCCAAAACTTATAAAACAAAACCATGTAAAATGTGGGGCCATGAACTCACCTTGAGTTACTGATAATCCAAATATCACAGATATCACGTCACGTAAATGATCGAATACAACCTAAATGAACATAGGTCGTATAAGAACTAATCGCTTTGATTAACTAACATCTTACATCATACTATCGTTCGGGCTATCATAATTTAAGAGGTCATGTAGTGACGTATGAGCTAGGACACTTTAAATCGTAAATCCAACAACTCGTCGATACGCCACCCCGAAGAGGCCTCATTATGAAACTCCCTAGTAATATAGTACTTTGATAACCAACATATAATTCTATAATACCTCATCACCGTCTATTTAAATTTAGAAATCGTTGTTAAAAGTGCAAACGTAATTTATCGTTTTAAGTCAAACTATGCATAACTTTCCCGTTTTAAAACCTGATTCATCGCGTTTCTTATGTACACCGCTTTCATTAAAGACAAGGATCAAAATATTACGTTTTTTAATTTTCAACATTCTGTGGTGAATAGTGTTTTTACTGTTCATAACAGCTATAAACCTATTTTTGTGTTTTAATTAGCGTAAACTCGTAAATGTAATAACTTATCCGTTTTAATCCCGATTTTAGCGATTCCTTCGAGTATGTCTTGTTATTGAAAGATATCTCAGTATTTTAATAAAGTTGGGTCTACTGATGAAAAGTAACTTTTTAATGTTTATAGATTATAAAATTCCTTATAAACTCGAAATTATCTGTAAACGTCGTATTTTATTCGTTTTAGCTCCGTTTTTAGTAATTATTTCGAGCACGTTCTCGTAATTGAAATTTCTATTTATTTATGAAGTTTACAAAAATAATGTTTCTGTCATGAACAGTAACTTTTTATAAAAATATTTTTATACATTTTAAGTATATAAACTTGCGAAATTCATACCTTCAATCGTGTTTAATAATCGAAAATTACGTTTCTTATGTTTTTGGAATCCTAAAATTATGTATAATTAATAAAAATACCAAACTTTCTGTTTTGTATAATTTTTATAAAAGTTATTTTATAAACCCGTTTAATTAACGTATAACTCGTAATTAGCGTATCTTTTTCGTTATTAATCTGTTTTTCGAGTTTCTTAACGTTTGTTTTATTTTGGAATCATCATGAGGCCCGTAAGTATTTTTATAAAAAATGATAACCCTACTGTTTGGATTTCGAATCCAAACAGCCCTTTGTATCTTGTATATGTTAATTATTAACAGTGTTTTTATATACTTTGCAACAATTTCAAATACCATCAATTTTCTTTACAACTTTTAATATACTATGTTATACATATTATATAGTCCATAGGTCCATAATTTGTCCTTAAGTCCAAGATAACATGTTCATACCAAGGCTTAAAACTAAACTTTCTAAGTACACCTTTTTAACAATAACATAAGATAACTTATTATGCTTTAAACCAACATGTTACCACACTCATAATTTAATTATTCCATGATATATACAACAACATAACATAAGAAAAAGTGTGCAATTTCATAACCACAAGTAAGTTATCTTTTTAACATATTTAAAAGCCCTAATTGGTGATTTAGCTCTATAAAACATATATACTCATAAAAATGAATAAAGTAAAGACATAAAGGTTTATAGATAACCTTATATGATGTATGATGATAGAAAATAGATCCTAAACCCTTGTTTAGACCTTAAAACAAAGCTTGCACACTTGAAACCCTAATTTTCCATTAGAAACCCTAATCTTGCAAAACTTTCTTCAATACATGTAAATGGTTAACCAAGGCTTGGAAACATCTTAGTATATCTTAGGAATGATGTATGTATGTGTGTATGCTCTTAGAAAAAACAATGTATGGGAAAAAAAATTTTTTTGTTTTGTGTAAGGGTTGTTTTGATCCCGTTTGTGGTAGCGAAGAGAAAAGTATAAGTGTTGTTTGATTTTCTTGTTAAGTGTTTTGCATATGTGTGTTATCTATCTCTTGTATACTTGTATATATGGTGTTAGCTAGTCAAAAAGATGCAATAGTAGTCCAAGACATGGATGAGTAATTCATGGAATTTCTTATGGTCAAAGTGAAACATGGTAATGGCTATTTTAAATGAGGATATGTTGTACAATACCAAGTGGAAGACTTTTGTGTGATCTTGGTCTCCTAGTTGTTGTTGTGTCGTGGGTAGAGAGGGGGGGAGGGTTTCTAGAAACTTTTTGATATTAACAACACATCTAGTATCATATATGAAAGTTGCAAGTTACTAGTTGTAGGTTTTTACATACAAGAGTTTATTTTGCTAATGTACATGTCTTGGTTTATTTTTCCAATGTACAAGGTGAAAAATGATATTAACTTGGGTGAAGTTTAATAAAACTTTGGGTATTGGGTACAATTGTGGGTATTTGTTGAAGCGTAGAAATATTTTTGTGGTTCCGGGAATGCCTAAACTTAATTTATCGCGAAACGTAAACACTTTACGTAACCGATAAAAATATAATAAACAATGACCATAATTATTCTCAAAATAATTATTAATACCTTGATTGATATACACCTTAATTTATGATAGCCCCGTTTACATTGAATGATTGTTTTTAGCTTACGCGATTTTAATTAACACATGAAATTAAAAGCAAACGCGCACAACACAAAGAATAAATAGTAGAATCATTGATGTCGTCAATGACTTGAAAACACAGGGTGTTATAGACTTCCCCCGTTAAACGAGCCTTGTCCTCAAGGCTTACGGCGCGGCACTTGGAGACAGTGCAGCCTTTGCAAAAAAAGAAAAAAAAAAATAAAAAAAAAAAAAAAAAAAAAAAAAAAAAAAAAAAAAAAAAAAAAAAAAAAAAAAAAAAAAAAAAAAAAATAAAAAAAAAAAATAAAAAAAAAAAAAAAAAAAAAAAAAAAAAAAAAAAAAAAGAAAAAAAAAAAAAAAGAAAAAAAAAAAAAAAAAAAAAAAAAAAAAAAAAAAAAAAAAAAAAAAAAAACAAGAAAAAAAAAAAAAAAAAAAGAAAAAAAAAAAAAAAAAAAATAAAAAAAAAAAAAAAAAAAAAAAAAAAAAAAAAAACAAAAAAAAAAAAAAAAAGAAAAAAAAAAAAAACAAAAAAAAAAAAAAAATAAAAAAAAAAAAAAATAAAAAAAAAAAAAAAAGAAAAAAAAAAAAAAAAAAAAAAAAAAAAAAAAAAAAAAAAAAAAAAAAAAAAAAAAAAAAAAAAAAAAAAAAATAAAAAAAAAAAAAAAAAAAAAAAAAAAAAAAAAAAAAAAAAAAAAAAAAAAAAAACAAAAAAAAAAAAAAAAAAAAAAAAAAGAAAAAAAAAAAAAAAAAAAAAAAAAAAAAAAAAAAATAAAGAAAAAAAGAAGAAAATAAAAAAAAAAAAAAAAAAAAAAAAAAAAAAAAAAAAAATAAAAAAAAAAAAAAAAAAAAAAAAAAAATAAAAAAAAAAAAAAAATAAAAAAAAAAAAAAAAAAAAAAAAAAAAAAAAAATAAAAAAAAAAAAATAAAAAAAAAAAAAAAAAAAAAAAAAAAAAAAAAAAAAAAGAAAAAAAAAAAAAATAAAAAAAAAAAAAAAAAAAAAAAAAAAAAAAAAAAAAAAAAAAAAAAAAAAAAAAAAAAAAAAAAAAAAAAACAAAAAAAAAAAAAAAAAAAATAAAAAAAAAAAAAAAAAAAAAAAAAAAAAAAAACAAAAAAAAAAAAAAAAAAAAAAAAAAAAAAAAAAAAATAAAAAAAAAAAAAAAAAAAAAAAAGAAAAAAAAAAAAAAAAAAAAAAAAAAAAAAAAAAAAAAAAAAAGTTGAAGGTATTTCCTTCTTGAATTGGTCTTCACGTTCCACTTGAACTCAGACCTCTCTTGTAGTCCCATCTTACCTGAAATTGGGACACGTTATGTCTCAACTGATTTTTGAAGCCTCTCGATCAAATTAAAAAAATCATGATCTCGACCGTTTCCTCGACAAACAAAGCTTGTCATCAACGTGGTAGCCCATCCAATGCACGGTTAATGGATCATTCTGATAACACCTCTTCAGATTGGATACATGAAAGTGTGTGAACCCTGCCTCATCATTTGCGGAAGCTCAAGCTGTATAGAACGGGCTCCACTTTTTTCTAAACACCTTGAAAGGTCCGACATATCTGGGGTTTAACTTCCCCCGTTTGCCAAAACGTACGACCCCTTTCCAAGGCGAAACCTTCAGCATAACTTTATCCCCAACTTGAAAATCCATCGGCTTACGCTTCTTATCGGCATAACTCTTTTGTCGATCGCGAGCGGTTTGCATTCTCTGCTTTATCTGAATAATCTTCTCGGTTGTTTCTCGAACTAAATCTGGACCGGTAAGTTGCACTTGCCCAACCTCGGCCCAACAAACAGGGGAACGACACTTTTGACCGTAAAGCGCTTCAAAAGGTGCAGCCTTGATGCTAGCGTGATAGCTATTGTTATATGAGAACTCGACTAATGGCAATTGGTTAACCCAACCCTTTCCAAAATCGATTGCACAAGCACGCAACATATCCTCGAGAGTTTGAATAGTCCTCTCGCTTTGTCCGTCTGTTTGTGGATGGTATGTGTAGTTACTCCATATCCAAGTAGTAACCTAAAGCTTCTGAAGTTCCTCCAGAAGTTCATGCGAACCTCGGGTCGCTATCACAAATGATAAGAAACATGGTAGTCCATGCCTCAATGACACCTCCTTAGGTATATTCTGCAAGTTTATCCATAGGATCAGTCTCTCTCATTGGTGTGAAAATTGCAGACTTAGTGAGTCGGTCAACAATCACCCAAATTTTGTCGTATGCCCTGCGACATCTTACAGGAGTATTGGTGACAAAATCCATGGTGATGTTGTCCCACTTCCATTCAGGTATCTTAGGTTGTACCAACAATCCTGATGGCCTTTGATGTTCGGCCTTGACCTTAGCATAGGTCAAACACTTTCTAACATAGGTGGCGATGTTTGCCTACATATTGGGCCACCAATATAACTTCTTTATGTCTCGGTACATCTTGGTCAGAACCCGATAAAATTAGATATGTTTGACTTTGGAACTCGGATAATCACAGTCCACAAGTCCCTCTAACATGGTTAACCAACTCCTGCCATCGAAGCATAAGTTCCATCGCTCGTGGGTTCTAACTTTTATGTTCAGAATTTTCCCTCTTATCTTTAGAATTTTCAACCAACATACCTCCAACATCTTCGTTCTTGAGGTTCTCCGGCTTCCGTGCTTCAGTCTAAGCATTCAAGATTTGTTTGGGAAGATCCAAGCCAATAGTCATGACTAAGGCTCGAACTCTTAATGGTTGATCTCTCTCCTTCCTGCTTAGAGCATCAGCAACAACGTTTGCTTTTCCCGAGTGATAACGAATCTCACAATCGTAATCACTGAGCAACTCCAACCAACAACGTTGCTTCATGTTCAACTCTTTCTGATTAAGAATATGTTGTAGGCTCTTATGATCAGTGAATACCGTGCACTTGGTTCCATACAGGTAGTGCCTCCAAATCTTGAGAGCGAACACTACTGCTCTAAGTTCCAAATCATGAGTCATATAATTCTTCTCATGAATCTTTAGTTGGCGTGATGCATAAGCAATTGCATTAACACAGCGCCCAAACCCTTCTTTGAAGCATCGCAATATGCAATAAAATCTTCACTTCCTTCAGGTAAGGCCAGGATTGGTGCACTACACAACTTCTGCTTTAACAGTTGAAAAGATGCTTCTTGTTTATCACCCTACTCAAACTTGACCTTCTTCTGGGTGAGCTTGGTCATCGGTTTGGCGATCTTCGAAAACCCTTCAATGAATCTCGGGTAATACCCAGCAAGACCTAAAAATTATTAAATCTCCGTTGGTGACTTAGGAGATGCCCAATCTTTAATGGATTCAATCTTGGTAGGATCCACGTGAATGTCCTTACTATCAATCACGTGACCTAGGAACTGTACTTTGGGAATCCAAAATTCACATTTGGAAAACTTGGCATACAACTCCTCTTTCTTAAGCAATTCTAAGATTAGCTTAAGGTGCTCTTTGTGCTCTTGCTTGTTCTTTGAATATATCAGAATATCGTCAATAAAGACAATCACAAATTTATCCAAATATGGGTTGCACACCCAATTCATAAGGTCCATGAATACGGAAGGTGCGTTTGTCAAGCTAAACGGCATAACTTGAAATTCATAATGGCCATAACGGGTTCTGAAAGTGGTTTTTGGAATGTCTTCTTCTCAAACCCTCAGTTGGTGATAACCCGACCTTAGGTCGATCTTCGAGTAGACACTCGACCCTTGAAGCTGATCAAATAAATCATCAATTCTTGGGAGCGGATAACGGTTCTTCACCGTTAGTTTATTCAATTCCCGGTAATCAATGCACATCCGGAATGATCCGTCTTTCTTCTTGACAAACAAGACTGGAGCTCCCCAGGGTGAGGAACTAGGTCTTATAAAGCCTTTGTCAGATAGTTCTTTTAGTTGCTCTGACAACTCTTTCATTTCAGAAGGTGCCAATCGATAAGGCGCCCGAGCTACGGGTGCAGCACCAGGTATCAAATCGATTTGAAATTCCACTTGTCGAGTCGGAGGAAGACCCGGCAAGTCCTCAGGGAATACTTCAGGAAAATCTTGAACTATTGGTACATCCTCAAGTCGCTTCTTCTCTGACTTGTCTTCAATCTCCTTTGTACTAACATGTGCTAAAAAGACTGGACATCCTTTTAGCATGTATTCTTGTGTTTTGGAGTACGAGATAATGTGTAGACGAGCCTCGTGTCCCCGGTTGCTTCCGTCACCGTGGACAATTAATGTTTCATTTCCCCAGGGGATACGAACGATCTTCTCGGCACACACAATGATTGCTTGATACTTTGCCAACCAATCCATACCAATTATAGCATCGAAACTACCAAGTTCTACGGGCATTAAATTTATGTTGAATGGGTGGTTCAGGAGATTTAATGTGCAACCCCTAAGGATAGTGTTTAACCCAATTATCCTCCCGTCAGCTAGTTCAACATCATAATAGTGATCTAAGGTAGATGGCGTGATATCCATTTAGGAACTAAATGCAGTAGACACAAAACTCCTATCGGCACCAGTATTAAATAATATAGAAGCATATCAGTTGTTGAGAAGGAACATACCCGTCACGATATTAGAATCTGGGTTTGTCCCTGCATGTCCCACCACATACACTTTGGCTGGAGCCCTGTCATTACCAACTTGATTTCCACAGTTTTTGTTGCTCTTCAGCTTTGGGCATTCCCTCTTGAAGTGTCCTTGAACTCCACACTCGAAGCAAGTAGGTTTCTGGCCTGACCTAGTACCCCTCTGATTGTTAGCATTGTTGGCATTTCCCGCACTCTAACAGTCACGAGCAAAATGGCAAACTTTGTTGCATTTGTGGCATTTTGGAGCACACGGACCATCATGGTGATAGTTGCATTTAGCGCATAGGGGTTTAGATCCCCCATATAGCTTCTGTTGATCCCACGCCTTGATCGATTCTTTACGTAGTAAAGAGTTTGTTACCTTGGAAGAATCCAAAATAACAAAGATTGAGACTTTGTATGTATACCAAAGTGTATGCGGAATCTACACTTTGATACTCGAGAGAAGTTTTTAATGGAACAGTAATGACTAAAACACACAATGACCACAAAACATATTGCTTTAAAATTATTGAAATAATACTAGTACTCTTGAAGTACTGGGGTTACAAACCTTGAAGCTATTACAAATTTTCTCTCTAAGTGTTTCTATCAATTGAAAAGTATATCTATTCTCAAACTTAGGATCTCCTTTTATAGAAATACAAGGATCCCTTTACAAAGATATCAACCTATCATTTAGGTTCAGTTACAATTCAAATATAAACATTCTGAAATAATCTCCATGCATTCTTATCTTCAGTTCAGCAGCTTTGACCATTTAGCAGTACTAACTCCTTCTACTAGCAGTATTAAGTAACATTAGCAGTACTAACTTTATACTGGCAGTACTAACTCCTTTAGTACTGTTGGCAGTATTAAGTCACATGAAGATTTATTCCTAACAATCCTCCCCTAAACTTGTGATTGTGCTTCAAATCATCAAGTTTCTTCTGAATAAACTCTTCTAGTCTTCTTCCTCTGCTGATGATTCTTTCAAACAATTCTGTCACTTCTGCACTTGAGATCTTATAAACCTGAGGAGTTCAAATGCCTGTGAGCTCTCATGATCTACCTCCAATTTTTTACTTAACATCTTTGTTAACATCTCTTGGCTTAAAGGATACTTCTTCTCTGTCAACATATGAATTGCCAATCCATTTTCCATCAACAAAATATGGATACCACAAAAATCACATAATCTCCAGCTTAAAAGATTGTATTCATGCTGATCTCTCCAAATCTCATCATCTTCATCAGGCTCAAACAAAGTATGTAGATCTCCCCAAAGCATCAGATCAAATCCTTCTGGTCTTGAAGTACTATATCTTTCCTTGACTAATCTGAACAATTCTTCTACATCCAATCTATCAAAGTCTTCAAGCATTTCACTCAGTATCTTATAATTCTTTGAACTTCCATCTCCTCTGAATACTTGATAGTACATGAAAGTCTCTGTCAAAACACATGTCTTCCAATCCACAATAGGAAACTTTGTAGATATAGATTCAACCTCTATAGGAGCCTCTTCTCTTGGTACTATATCCAAAAATCCTTTGAGTTCATCTTTCTCAGCATCTTCTTCTAGCTTTTGTCTCTTCCTTGTGCTTTTTCTAGGAATGGACTTCTTTCTCTTTGCTATATTAGAGCCCACCGTGGGGTTAGTCACTTGATCCGATCCAATATGAGTATGCTACCCAATTGAGAGTGTAGTTAAAAGACATGTCACTTGATCCGGCCCAACAACATCTTAAATATTATACCCAACCTACTATCTGTTACCCGATCCACAAGTGGTATATAATACCACAAATCCCTAATACATTTCAAATTAACATAACCCTAATCACATAATACGCCTCCACTTTTCTTTTTCTCTTAACCTGACGCAGCTACAAAACCCTTTCACAAATCATACGCATCACTCGCACACCTCTCATCAATCTCTAAACAATTTAACCGCTTATAACTTCTTATCACAAACAATATGAAACAACCACATATGTGTTCCTTTGGTTTGTCTCTGTTCGAACAAGAATGTGACTTCAAAGATATGGCTTCAAGATCCTTTGGAGGGTCTCAGGTAGGTTTCGGCTTTCTTGTTTGTTTGCTTTTTAATCGAAACAAAGAAAAATACTATAACCCAATTGTTATACGTATTTTCTTTGAATTCGAATATCATAGATCAATGATGAGGTTGAATTCGTGTTTATGATCTTGTAGAGATCTTTAAATGAATTGCTAAACACGAAACCAATAACTGAGATCTTAAGGGTTAATTATGTGTCGAGTCTTGTTGATGAAGGAGGTGGGATAGGATTAGATTTGGCGTTGGATGAAGGGATAGGTTAGCTTGATTGTGGATTTGATGTAAAGAGGCTGTGATTTTGTGGTGTGTAGATATTGGTTGATGGTATTGTTATGTTTGTGGTTTAACTCGAGTCTGTCTTCTTTTTCCATTTCTGATTGGACCGTGACTCCATTTTGACTCATTTGAGTTTGACCCGAGTCAACTCGGTAATTACCGAGTTGACCCGGTTGGGTTGTTCCACTTAAAATTGGTTCGGCTCACAAGGGTGCACCTCAAAATAGCTCGTTCGGTCCCTCTTGGTTTCGACTCGTTCGATCCTTGAAGACTGCACTCGTTCGATCCACATAGTTTATAACTCGTTCGATCCTCAATGAGTACTCTCGTTTGGGAATCCAAAATTCACACTTGGAAAATTTGGCATACAACTCCTCTTTCTTAAGCAATTCTAAGATTAGCTTAAGGTGTGCTTCGTGTTCTTGCTTGTTCTTTGAATATATCAGAATATCGTCAATAAAGACAATCACGAATTTATCCAAATATGGTTTGCACACCCAATTTATAAGGTCCATGAATACGGCAGGTGCGTTTGTCAAACCAAACGGCATAACTTGAAATTCATAATGGCCGTAACGGGTTCTAAAAGCGGTCTTCAGAATGTCTTCTTCTCGAACCCTCAGTTGGTGATAACCCGACCTTAGGTCTATCTTCGAGTAGACACTCGACCCTTGAAGCTGATCAACTAAATCATCAATTCTTGGGAGCGGATAACAGTTCTTCACCGTCAGTTTATTCAATTCTTGATAATCAATGCACATTCGAAACGATCCGTCCTTCTTCTTGACAAACAAGACCGGAGCTCCCCAGGGTGAGGAACTAGGTGTTATAAAGCCTTTGTCAGATAGTTCTTTTAGTTGCTCCGACAACTCTTTCATTTCAGAAGGTGTCAATCGATAAGGCGCCCGAGCTACGGGTGCAGTGTCAGGTATCAAATCGATTTGAAATTCCACTTGTCGAGTCGGAGGAAGACCCGACAAGTCCCCAGGAAATACTTCAGGAAAATCTCAAACTATTGGTACATCCTCAAGTCGCTTCTTCTCCGACTTATCTTCAACTTTGTAGTAACATGTGCCAAAAAGATAGGACATCCTTTTAGCAAATATTTCTGAGTTTTGGTGCACGAGATGATGTTCAATCGTGTCTCATTTCCCTGGTTACTCCCGTCACCATGAATGATTAGAATTTCATTTCCCCAGAGGATGTGAATAATCTTCTCGGCACACACAATGATGGCTTGATACTTCACCAACCAATCCATACCAATTATAGCGTCGAACCTACCAAGTTCTATGGGCATTTGATTTACGTTGAATGGGTGGTTCTGGAGATTTAATGTGCAACCCCTAAGGATAGTGTTTAACCCAATTATTCTCCCGTCAGCTAGTTCGACATCATAATAGTGATCTAAGGTAGATGGCGTGATATTAATTTGGGAACTAAATGTAGTAGACACAAAACTCTTATCGGCACCAGTATCAAATAATATAGAAGCATAGCGGTTGTTGAGAAGGAACGTACCCGTCACGACGTTAGAGTCTGGGTCTGTCCCTACATGTCCCACCGCATACACTTTGGCTGGAGCCCTGTCATTACCAACTTGATTTCCACGGTTTTTGTTGTTCTTCAACTTTAAACATTCCCTCTTGAAGTGTCCTTGAACTCCACACTCGAAGCAAGTAGGTTTCTGGCCTGACCCAGTGCCCCTCTGATTGTTAGCATTGTTGGCATTTCCTGCACTTCTACAGTCACGGGAAAAATGGCTAAATTTGTTGCATTTGTGGCATTTTAGAGCACACGGACCATCGTGGTGATAGTTGCATTTAGCGCATAGGGGTTTAGATCCCCCGTATGGCTTCTTTTCACCAGTCCCTGCAGTATAAGCCCTGCCAGTGTTCTGCCTCTTGTTCTGTTGTTGTTGGTTTTGATTGTTTCGGGAAGTGTTTTCAAACTTCCTTTTGTTCTCAGCCTGTCTTTCAGCAATGGTGCTGACTTTCTTATCCATTAGTTCAGTGGCCATTTCAACAGCCTCTTGCATGGTTTTCGGCTTTGATGCTACAATATTTCCATGGATCATGTCGGGCAATCCGCCGACGTACCTTTCAATCTTGTCAGACTCCTCAAGAAACATCCTAACACACAGCAGTGCTAGTTCCTGGAAACGTTGGTTGTACCCTATCACATCAGTACCCTTCACTTTCAAATTCCACAATTCAGCCTCGAGCTTTTTCATCTCGTTCCTTGGACAGTACTTGTCAGTCATTTTTTTTCTCAGATCGGCCCAAGTCATTGCATATGCAACATCATGACTGACAGTTATAACATGAGAATTCCACCATGTTAGAGCACCTGCTAGAAGAGTACAAATGGAAAACTTAATCTGATTTTCCACAGAGCAGTTACTTATGCGGAAAACAGTCTCCATCCTTTCAAACCATTGAGTTAATTCAACAACTCCCTCAGTGCCTTTGAAATATAGAGGTTTGCACTTCATAAAGTCTTGGTAAGTGCATTCTCGAACAATGCGTTCAGTCCTTCTGCCACCCGTTCCCGAAGTATGGCTGTCATCGCCATTCCTGTTTGCATCACGTGCTGCCAAAGCGGCAGTGACACCTTGGTCAATCATTGCCTGAAGTTGGGCATTAGTGACCGATGTGGTGGTGGTTGCTGTTGGGGCTGGGGTTGTTGTGACCGGTGTTGACCTTGTGGCTCGTTTTGGTGCCATTTTCTTCAATCACAAGAAAATACAATACCCGTTAGATTTCATAAAATCATAACCATGACATGACATATACATGATAAATAAAGTGAGATCACATCACACAGTGAAATATACAACTGAATTGTAATCAACAATGATATAACCAAATCGACATTCATTCATAAACAAATTCGATTACAGACGTGACATAATACAACCATTCCATATATAAATTGGAAAACATACATGGATGGTTCAGATACAAAATGATCATAATAATTAGGTTACAAAATAAACATAATAACCTAAAGCCTTACTAGCCGAGATTAAACCCGTAATACTTAGTAGGCTATATACAAAATGACTAGCCATAACATGTTCTAATCTATGAACTGCTACCAGCCTCTTCTGGCAGCTCTGGCTGTGCAGGACCTCCAGCAGGTCCCTGCTATCCCTGTAGTGCGGTAACCTGTCCCTGTAGTGCTATCACCTATCCCTGTAGTGTGGTCATCTGTCCCTGTAATGACTGCATCACTGTCAATGTCTGTATAAGCTGCTACTGTCGGTTATGATTAGCTGTCCTCAACTCTCTCATCTTTGCAAATCTCCTATGGTCTGCCTTCAGCATCTCTGAAGTCACAGCCTGTCTCCTACGATCAGCAACATGCAACTCTCTAATCTCTGACATCTGACCCAGTACGGTAGTACACAATGACATAACCTCTCTGTAGGTAAGATCACTCGCCTCCAAGCCTCTTGAGACAATCTAGCCTCTGTCTCCATTAGATGGCGTGTATATGCATGTGCTCGTCTGTCTCTAAACAACATATTGAGCTGACCAGCCAATTGCTGTCTCTGACTCTGCTCATCGTCTAACCTCGTATAAATCTCATCCGTGTCTTGCCTAACCCTAGTCTCAAATGCTGTCATATGTCGACCCAACTCCATGTCAGTACTAACTGGTGCCCCCTTCAGGGTCTCAACTATCTCATCCTATGAGTCGGTGATCCCATATCCAACCTCTCTCTCTAGATCACGCCTGATCTCCCTATTCATAGTAGCTACAAAGCCATAGTCTGTCCTAAGACCTCCAGCCGGTCTAGCAGCAGCAGCAGCAGATGAGCTATCTCCTACCTCGTATCTAGGACCAAGAGCGATTCCTAACCTCTTCCGAGGTGGTAAGGTAACCTCGGGTCTGTCCTCCCTACGACTAGTAGAGGGTAGTAGCAATGGTGGTGATGAAGTAGGAACTGATATGGGCAAGGGTGGTGGTATCCCTGATGATGGTACATCTGATCTGGTGGGGGAGAGTATGAAGGGTGGTGGTAATGGTAGAGAATGTGATGTAGATGCGGCCTCAGCTCTCAGCCGGATCATAGCAGCTCGATAGCCCAATGAACAAATGGGGCTAGGAGATGGTGCTGGAGATAACACATGTGAGGGTGGTGATAGTGGTAGTGATGGAGATGGTAGCGGAGGTAGTGGTGGAGAAGGTATCCGGGGAAGTGGTGAAGACCATGGGGAGCATGGTGATGCTGGTGGAGTAGATATAGCGAGAAGTCTGGCAACCTCTGCATCAGACCATACTGGTGTAGATACTGGAGCTGGAATAGAAATCCTAGCTGTCACACGATATGCATGTTGTGGTGGTGGTGTGGCCGTAGACTCATCAGTCTCGAACGGCTTTCTCTCCTCCGCAGATGGGGCCTGATCTGTAGCTGGTAAAGCAACAACTACGGAGTCGGCAAGAGCTGGGTGCTCCTCCTCCTCCTCATCCTCATCAGCCTCCATGTCAACATCATCATCCTCATCCTCCTCCGATGGCTCATCATCATCGTCTCTGTCATCTCCTCCATCAGCAGGATAGTCAACAGGATCCTCCTCGGGCTCCTCATCGTCATCCTCCTCCGGGTCCGCCTCAGGATCGGACTCCGAGACATAGTCAGGTGACTGAGCAATGGGTGAGGCATCCTCAGCATATGGCTGATCCTCAACAACAATCTCATCATCAGCATGCTCTGGGCCTGGAACATAATCTGGCGAAGGTGGTGCCTGCTCTGGCTCCTCAGGGCCAGGCACGTAATCTGGAGAGGGTGGGGCCTGAAGAGCGGCCTCCACGTATGGGTCCTCTGGCATCCAAGGCAGCTCAAGGTACTCGTGATCATCGGCTCTCGGTGATCCTATGTCTGATAAACCCTCAAATGGGCTGGAAACCTCCGTGTATGTAACCCCCGATTCATCCGAATCTGACATGACTGAATCTGAAAATTCAAAATAGCTTATATTAGTATTTAATATAAGACTCTTATAGTAATATACATTTATATCATAACATGTATATCAATTATGAATGCATCTAGTCCAACCAACTAATGCAACAAGTAGTGTATGCATGAATGTATGCACATATGTATGCTCTCTGTAAAACCCCTTTGTATGAATTCGATGTTTGAAAACGGTTATAGTCCAGCAAAAACATTTGACCTGGTTCTCTATAACCTGGCTCTGATACCAATCTGTAACACCCCCAAATTGGGTCACAGCAGAATAAGGGTCCGGGGCGTGTTACTTCTCAGATCAATAACACAAGATATATATAGAACGACCAAAAAGCCTTTAAAAATGATACATGTTTGATTTAACAAATAATTGTAATACAAATAGCCCGAAGCTTTAACTTGTTCCTGTTATTATTACAAAGAGATATTGGTTTCACAACACAGAGATTTTCCCAAAAAATAATGCAGAACATATCTTTAGCATGACTTCCCAAACAAATCACCAATGTATCCTTGGCACCTTATGCTTACCCGATCTCCTAAAAACATTGCTTTAAAATGTGCAACAATAATGTTGGGAGAATTCATATGGTTGATTAAATCATATATTTAGGACCACAAGATTCCTAAGTGTATGATTAATGCACGACAGATGCAGACATCATTAGAAATGTAATTAACGTTGCCTCTAAATAGGCTCATGACACTGAAGCTCGACATAAATAAACCATATAGAAGGGCTACATTGCCCGTGAAGAAGTTCCAAACCCGCAACAACCTATGTTCGACATGTATAAACGTTTGTTTGCCCAGTGACAGCTAATCACCCAAACGGGAATGTCAATCCCAAGAGATCTATTCATAATAATCGCGCTCACAATCAGTAACTGAGATAGTTTTCATGATAAGGGCTCAACTAGGGTTAATCTCTACTTTAGCAACACGTAATCATAATGTAAAACTAAACCACTTGTTCCAATTATAAAACATTTCATTTTCATCCACCCCAAAAGCTTATAAAAACAATCATGTAAAACATGGGCAATGAACTCACCTTGAGTGAGCGATATGTCCAAGTATATCACAGATAATCGTCACGAATCGTCAGAGTGCAACCTATAAATTTAAGTCGTATAAGTACTAAGCAGATAATTAACATCTATCATATACAATACTACATCGCTACATCACCATCTTAATTATTTTGGTAAAATTATTTTAATAAGTTAAAACGTTTATAATTACCGTTTTGAGTAAAATTGCGTAACTTTATTTTCGTTCAGTCGATTCTTGCGTTTCTTATGTCCACGCTTTCGTATTAAGACGACGTATAAAAATATGACATTTTTGGTATTTCATATTTTAACACCCCCCAAAGTTCACGCAGCGGACTGTACACAATTAGGTGTTAAGTCATAGCACAATTACACAAGAGATAAGAAAACGACTCAAAAGAGCGTTAAAAAAACATTGTTCCATATAAAGAAGTTTCAGTAAACACATACGTCCCACAGAAACGTTACAAATTCCATACATAAGTTTCGAAAAAAAAAGACATGGATAATAAGTTTTATAAAATGGAACAAAATAACAAGTTCTTAAAATTTAGACGCAGACATCCACGTACATAGCGACCTGCACCCCATGTTACCTAGATAAAACAAGAATAAAAATGCTTAAATTCACAATGATTTGAGTGAACCATAGAGTTTGTAATAGTAAAAGAGAACACAAGTTTTTGTTCATCGATGACTGTTGTTACGGACCAAGCCATATTCCAAGTCTCTATTGCATAAGCTCATTACACCGAAGCCTTGACGTTAACAAACATATCTTGTATGTACATCACTTGCCTCATACTAGTATTATTGCCTTTATACCTAAATTTAAATACAAATTGTTCCGTTGACTTGGGTGCTCGAAAGGAGTTCGATTCATACCCCCGACAGGGCTTCAAACCCAATAGATCTATTTATTTGTACAACAGCTTTACCCAATATAGGCAATTAACATTACCAATGATGCGAAGGTCTAAATTGCAATAGCTACTCATGCAATTTTATATCATTTCAGGGATCCAGCATACCATAAAGTTCTTGTGCTCATTTTATAAGAACAACCATCGTATCCCCTCGCGGTTTTATAAATACAGTTAAAAGTTGAAAGCGAGCTATGACTCACCTTGACGAACGGTAATATCAAGTAATAGTAGGAGTTTTGGGGGGGGAGTAAGACAAACACTCCTAAGAGCGACCTAAAATAAAAGGCGCGACTTAGAAAAACAATCTAATACTTACGCGAAAAAAGATGAAATCAAATGATGACTTTTTAAAAGTTTACTTATGTCCGATCTAGCATGGCATTGCATTCAAGTTTTTATTGACCAATTTTACCTAAATTCAAGTGTCCCAATCTGTATGAATATGTTATTCATACCATGTTTTTACTTTACTCTTTACCCGTCAACTCACACAAAATTAGCCGTTTTGGTTTTACGTCTAGTAACTTTTATTTATAAAATTCTGAAAACTTCCAACTTTGTCGGATCATAAATCAAATCCTAATTCTTATGAGCAAGAGGTTTCACCTCCAAAAGCATTTTGAGTCTACTTTTCAAAATACAGGCCTCACTGTCCAGGGTCAATGTTCCTGTTGAAATTACCATTATTACCCTTCCTATGTCAAAACGAGTTTATTTTCATTAATATTGTCCACTCCACGAAATTGACCAGAAATCACAATCTATACATCTATAAACGTGAACCACTGAGAAGGGTAGCTATAAGTGTCCTCTACAGGAACAACTTTTTATTTCAGAAAGTTATGCAAAAATTATGGGGTTTATACCCCGTTTACCCAACTGAGTGCAAAAATTTTTTGACTAGTTTATAAATGCCGTATCTAGCTCATACCGAGAGATACGGCGCTATCCAATTAACCTACATACACGTTAGACACATACCAACATCATTATTAAATGTACCATGGTACCTCATACCAAAAAAATTTTCGTAATCCATCTGTTTTGCTACTGTTGTAAAACAGTTTCATAACTCATTATAAATCCAATCCCAAACATCATTTTATTCTCTTAAAAATTTAACACAATGCCATAACTAATGATTAGACACATTAGTAAACATAAAAACTTAATATTTTCAGAATCTAACATCCATTTGCATGGTCCAAAAACGAAATAAAAATTGAGAATAAAGAATAGATCTTACTAAGGGTGGATTTGAGCTAGAGAATCAACAAACAAAAACACTCTCTCTTGCAAGGCTGGTCCAAACATGCAACCCTTAATCCAGCGATTGAACACTTACTTAGCCCTAAAATATCACCAAGAACTTTCCCAATAAAACCCCAATCAAATGGCTTCAAGAATCACCAAGAAAACTAGTCCTAACACCTTCAAACATAGATGAATACCATATAAATGGCCTACACTGCCCGTGATGATATTCTAACCCGCAACATCCTATGTTCGACCTAGTATACGTTCGTTTGTCCGGTGATAGCTAATCACCAGAACGGGGATGTCAATCCTAATACATCTATTTATAACATTCGCGCTCACACTCAACAATTGACAGTTCATGATAATGGGCTCAACTAGGGTTATCGCTACTTAGGCAACACGTAATCATAATATAAAACTTAACCACTTGTGTCTAATTATAAAACATTGCATGTCTCTCACCCCAAAAACTTGTAAAAACAAATCATGTAAAACGTGGGGCTATGAACTCACCTTGAGTGAGCGTATGTCAAGTATATCATAGATAATGCGTCACGTAAATCGTCAGATGCAACCTATTTAATTTAAGGTCGTATAAGTACTAAGCATGATAATTAACATCTACCATATACAATTCTACATAGCTACATCACCATCTAATTGTTTTGGTAAAATTGTGTTTAATAAGTTAAAACGTTTATAATTACCATTTTAGTAAAATTGGCGTAACTTTCGCGTTTCAAGTCCGTTTCTTGCATTTCTTATGTCCACGCTTTTGTATTAAGACGACGTATAAATGACATTTTTGGTATTTCATGTCCTCTGATGAACAGTGATTTTACTGTTCATACCAGTTATAAATTTATGTTTATAACTTAAATTAACGTAAAACTCGTAAGCGTCGTATTTTCTTCGTTATAGCTCCGTTTTTAGCGATTCTTTCGAGCACGTTCTCGTAATTGAAAGTTCTATTTATTTATGAGGTTTATAAAAATAAATGTTTCTGTCATGAGCAGTAACTTTTTTAAAAATGGTTTTATAAAAGTATTTTTATACATTTTAAGTATATAAACTCGCGTAATTCATAACTTTTTCGTTTTTAATCAAAAAATTATGATTCTTATCATTTTGGAATCCTAGAAATGTGTATAATCTGTTAAAAACATCAAACTTTCTGTTTTGTATAATTTTTATAAAAGTTATTTTATAAACCCGTTTAATTAACATATAACTCGCAATTAGCGTATCTTTTTCGTTATTAATCTGTTTTTCGCGTTCTTTACATATTTGGAATCGTCGTGAATTGTACTATCTTCATAGTTCATAATATGGCTATCATAGGACACAAACCAAAACAACCCCTAAATGTCTTTTTGAGTTTATTTGTATAACTTTGTTTTTATAAGTTACTTTCTATACTTTTCAACTTAATAATTACCACAAGCCTTTTATAACTACATATGTCATATGTATTACATATATTAAAGTCCATTGGTTCATATCTTGTCCAAATATCCAAGTTAACAAGTCCATAATGATACTTTTAATCACAACTTTCTTAAGTAAACCTTAAAAACCCTAATTTGTACATATACATGTTTACACTTAACCAACATGTTACAACACTTATAACCCCATTATATCATGATATTACCAACCTAATATCATATGAAAAAGTGTACAAAAGCACAATCACAAGTAAAAATCCCTTTTATATGTTCAAAAGTCTTAAATGGTGATTTTACTATATACAACATCATATACATATAAACTCATGAAATGAAAAGATAAAGGTTTTTAGATAACCTTATGATGAACAATGATGATGAGAAATATGTGTTAAACCCTTGTTTAGACTTTAAACCCAACCTTGCAAGTTTATAAACCGTAGATTAGTTTGAAAACCTAATCTTCCCTTTTCTTATTTTAATCCTTCTAAAGGCTTGATCAAACCTTTAAAATACTTTGAGGTATCTTAGATATGGTGTATGAAAGCTTTTATGAGTTGTAGAAAAAGATTGTATGGTTTGTTCTTGGTTCGTGTTGTGAGCCGTGGGTTTCAATATGAAAGAGATAAGGAAAATAGTTTTTGGTTAAGTGAATAAAGAGTGTGAAGTTGATATCTCTTGCATGCAAGTAGTATACATATATAAGGTGTTAAGGTATTAGCTAAGTTTGACCAATATATTAAAAGGGGGGGGGGGGAGTGGGGCGTGGGATTCAAAGGGGGCAAGATAAGGGTCTTAAGGAAACTAGTGGTCAAGCCACTAGTCATAACCCTCCTTGTCTCCTAACATGGGAATCATCCCATGTTTTTAAGGGTTTATGTTTACTAGTTACTTTCTTTCTTGTTAGTAAAGTGTTACATGCAATTGTTGGTAAAAATGAAAGTAACATGGAATGTGTAGTTATAATTTACCAAGTGTAAGTAGTTTGTAAAGTCTTTGTTGTCTTATATATATATATATATATATATGGGATGTGTATATATATATAAGCATAGGGGTAAAGTTTTATAAACTTTGATCATTGTATATAAACATAGGTATTTGTTGAAGCGTAGATTAATTTTTAGTGGTTCCGGGAATACCTGATTGTCATTTATCGCGAAACATAAACGCTGTTACGTATCCGATAAAAATAACTTGTGCAATGTTAATAATTATTCTTAAAATAATTACTTAATACTTGATTGATGTAAACATTTAATTGTTTGATGCCCGTTTACATTGAACGATAATTTTTAGCTTACGCGATTTTACTTAATACATGAAATTAAAAGCAAACGCGTATAACACTAAAAATAAATAGTAGATTTATTGACGTCGTTAATGACTTGAAAACACAGGATGTTATATGCAAAATTAGCAATATATACCCTTGGTTTATAAACTTTTACAAGTTTAGTCCTTTATAAAAAAAGTATATATATATATATATATTAAACCTTTAACTTTGAAACTTGGCAAAACAGGTCCTTATAGTTATAACTTTGAAATAATGACATTTTCAGCCCCTTTAGTTATAAATTTCAGAAAGTTACGATATATACCCCTATGCATGGAAACTTCTGCAAAAAATGTCCAAAAAGCCATGCAAGCTAATTTTAGGATTCAAAATGATATTTGCAGGTTATATCTTATTAGTATAAGCTAAAATAAGAAGTTTTAACATAACAAAAGTTTAGAAAAAGGATCCGTTAGCTAGAAAATCAAAACGGGTCATTTTTAGGATTTTTATCAAAAACACATGGGTTTGAGGATTCAAAGCTTCAAACAAGAGTTTATATATGATCTTAAGAGTATTATGAACATTATTGTATAGAATATAAGCTTATGGAACAAGATCTTAGGCTTACTTGAGCTAAAATGGGTCGAAATGGGGTTTTCAGGTTTGTACGCCTAGTAATGACTTCAAGGCTTCATTTTTCTTGATTCTTAGATTCTATTCTGAGCTTAGGGACTTCTCTTGATCTTATATTGCTGCTATGGAAGGGTTAGAATTCCATTTGAGGGTATGAGATGAGATGTGTGGGATGAAATGAAATGTAGAGTATGTTTCGATTTATATAGGGCTTGTAAGCCTTTGTGCCTAAGTTTTCTTGGCATCTAAGAGCTTGATAAGTGTCTAAGCTAGCTGAGGTGAGTATTGAGGGCTAGTATGATGAGTCTTATAAGCTAGAAACCAGCCATAAAGTGTTGGAGGGTTGTTTTGGAGGCCACGACTTACAAGGAGGAGAAAGGAGGTGTTTTATTTTCAAGTAGCTTACAAGGAGGTGATGGAGGTGCTTGTAAGTTACTTGGGTGGCTGCTTAGTGAGTCATAAAGGTGCTTGAGGTGCTTGGTTGCTAGCTTAGGTGTAAAAATGGGTCAAAATGGAAAGAAGATGGTGTCAGGTTGGTTTTTCTTTCGAGTTAGGGTTTAGGGTTTTAAAATGTAGATTAGGGTTAGGATTAACAGTAGATTAAGGTTTAGGATTAGTGTTAGGATTGAGATTAGGGCTTAGGATTAAGGTTTAGGGCTTAGTTTTAGGTTTAGGATTTAGTTTTTAGTTAAAAGTGAAATTAGGGTTTAGGGTTTTGTTTTTAGGGTTTAGAGTTTTAGATTAGGGTTTAGGATGAATTAAGGTTTAGGTTTAAGGTTTAAAAGGCATGCATTAAGTAATTGTACCTTGTGTTAAAGTGGTGTAAAGTTTAAACATGGTTTAGAAGCTTAAATGATCGAATTAGGTTTTTAGGCATTATTGACTTGTACATTGAGCTTAAATGAGTTATACATTGACTTGGAGGGAAAACATGATTCAAATATTATGCATTGTACACTTGTACATATGTTTTAAGGCTTACATATTCATTTTATATGTATATATTACATATAATTAGGGTTTTGATGTAAACGTTAATGTTTAATGCTTGTTTTGGTATAACATTTTGAAAAGTATGTTAAATGGATAATGTACTTAGTAAAAATGATATTAGGATATAGACTTGACATATTAGGATATTTATATGATATAAACATAGATATAGATGGCATTGATAGAGGTTTCATGAGCTCGTTTACTTTAGAGATGCAAGTTACGTTGCATAATGAGATAAAGCAAAAAATTTCCCTGTAAGAAGGTGACATATTTATAATAGATGGATATTACATTGCATCTAATTGAATAGATGGAAAATTACATTGATGAAAATTGTGGGTTGTTATATACTTCTAATACGCCGTATTCTAATAAGCAAATACGGCGTATGCGTGCCCTAACTTCACAAAGACATCCATGATGGGAAGACTCAATACGCCGTATCCAAGAGCATTAATACACCGTATTGGGAGGTGGTTAATGAACATTATGGAATATAATAATCATAAAGCCTACGCTAAAAACCCTAATACGCCGTATTAGACTTTATCAATACGGCGTATCGACCAGATTTCAGAACTTATAAATAGAAAACCTAGCATTCGGTTTTCAGAGAGAATCTAGCCACCAAGCATGATTTTTAGACGATTTTAGAAGCCAAAAAGGTCCTGCAAGTTCATAAATTCCATAGGATAACTCTTCTAATCTTTATACTACGCTATAAGCGTTCGGTTAGCGTATCATTTTCTTTACTTTAATCATCCGAATATGATAATGTGTATTGTTACAATGATTATGGGCTAATACTTGTAGGTATTAGCCATGTTTATGTTAAATTAATGTTTTGATTTGTTTATATCAATTGTTTACTCTTTCGTTGCATGTTGATTATATTTATCACTTCATACCCATTTATGGCTTGATTGTGTTTTAATTTATCATTCAACTGGATCTAGGATTACAAATAAAGCGTTGTAACTTAATCGTTATTTGGGCGTAGGTTAGAGTCTGGGATAGATACTACATATAGTTTATCTATATAGCTAGAGTAATAGGACTACAAATAAAATCCTATTTCGACCTTTGGTTAAGTGAATAGTAGACTAAGATAACTTAGGATTACAAATAACATTTTGTTTCCTTGGGTAGTTAAGTAGATTGTAGACTACTAGTATATAGGTAATGATTAGGATAAGTTATCGCTTAATTGGACAGACATAGCATGTATTCTATCATAAGCTTGGAAACTACACAAATCTAAACCAGATAGAATTAGAGTCTAAGTAATCCTTGAAGGCAACAAGGGTATTATGGTTTTAAATGGTAATAAGGGTAATGATAGACATGTGATATTTAATGGTTGTTAATATAGAAACACAAAACAAATAGTCTAAAGTAATCTAAGGTTGTCATAAACAGCCACTGTCCATCCATAGGTCCAAGAGTTTAAGTTTGAAAATCTGATCTTCAATTAATGGGCTACTAGCTCCATTCTTCATAAGTATTTAGATGACTTGGTGTAATAATGGGCTACTAGCTCCATTTCACAGAGATATTTTGGTGCAATTATAGGCTACTAGCTCTATTTTTAATTTTTATTTTGCACTATTTTTTCATTTTTAGCACATGGGTGGCCATTTGTTGCACCCTCTTTTCTCCAATGTCAATATGCAAATGCTACAAGGGTTTATATCTTTAATTATTTCCCTTGCAACATTTGATATTATACATACATCCCCCTACTTGAGATAAACAACGTCGAAAGTGGTAATACAGGGGGGTCTTTATAGATCATAATGATTGGTCTTCCACAAAAGCATGTAATCTTCGTTCCTATTCCCCTGAACCATGGACTTAAGTAACCAAAAATTTCAACACAGAGAAAACTAAAGACTACAAGGTAGGCTAAGGTGAAATGGTGTAACAAAATATATAATATTGGGTGTAAACATAGATTGGTTTAACATGGGTAATCTAGGGGTATCTTGCACTAAATACTGAGTGCAAAAGGGTTTTATCATGAGAGGTCGACAAGTCAGTGTAACAAGTCGATAGACGCACACATATAGGTTATTTGGGTGATTTTCTAAATGTTGCCCTTCCTTGACTATTGGTCCCTGAAATGAAAACATGCCAATTCTAAAGACTCAATACTACCACTAGGCACACTAGGGCGAGGGAAAACATTTGGTGGATTTTTGAATAATATGATGGAAACGGAATATTAGGCTTAAATCTCACCAAGTAATAATAAAGGGTAATGTGCATACAACAAAGATTAATTCTAGTTATTTAAAAAAATTTTTGTTAAAAATTTAAATTTCGCATAATTTTCAAGAAAAACTAGAAAATCGAAGGCAAAACATACGTCAAGTATTAATTCTACTCCCATCCCCACTTTATTTGTACAATGTCCCTATTGTACATTAAGGATTAAGACAAGAAACTCCCTGAGCATTGCTTTGAGATTTTGAAATTTGGCGGAAATCTTCAGATTATCTTCGTCTTCTTGCAAGCTCTTAATCCCCTGTGATCACAAAAACAAACCAAAGCATAAAATCGTTCTAGAAAAATGTACAGAGAATACAATCTTAACTCACTTTCATAGGAATCACGGTTGCATTTAGCAGAATGCAAAAATCCGTTTAAACCACTTGGTGCCCAAGTAGACAGATAGGCTTGTGAGGGCTTTTCAAAGAACATACCCACAAAATCCATTTATGAGACAAGTTTAGATCATGTTTAAAACTTAATTTTTATGAAATCAGAAAGGAGTTAGACGTAAACCTCGATGGTTTACGGTCGTAATCAAGTGGTAAAAATTTTAAGTTTTTTAAGTTGTTACGGCATAACAATAAAATGGATTACGTCGTAACGAAAGTGGTTACGGCGTAAACTTTTGATGTTACGCCATAACCGCTGCAAATTCAACAAGATACCATATGATTGATAGTCGAGCCGGTCTCGATCATTGCCTCCTAGCTTCTGGATTCTGCAAAACAAAGTAAAAACATGCAAACCGACTAATGCAAAAGGAAATTTTCAATTAAATAAAGGGATGGTTTCTCCTCTCCCGACAAGCACTTTTGTTTATTAACGAGTCTTTAAGTTAGACTCATGCTCATTCTACATTTCTTCATGAACATACTTCCTCCCGTCTAGTTCTTTCCTAATCATAGCCTTAAATCGTGATCCATTCACACGTCCTAATGAAAGGGTTTCATCCTCGCGATCAGTAATGCATATAAAACTACGTCCTTTATTAAAAGAATATTTCTATACTTTAAAAGTTTTAACATTGACATAGGGTGGATCGTAGTCGGTCTTCTCATCTCCATTTCGCCATAATTCATCCTCCTCTTAATCCCTCATCGTGGAGCATGCTTCAATTGGATTCCTTTCTTGTAGTTTTTGTTGGCATTTGCCACATACATTGTCCAGAAATTACCTTCTTCCCTTATTCTTAAAATGTATTCATTTGATAAATGTTCAATCTCATTATTGAACACCCTTTTATATTCATCGAATCTTCTGGAATAAAGGTTACCAGTCTCTTTTACATATTCCTCTTTAACATCGTAACTATCAAGAATCCATTCGTTGAATATAATTTCTCGGTCGAATTCATGTAGGTTGTTATGACGTATCCTAATTTTTAGCCATTCCTCGAATGAATAATTGCATGGTCGTTACTGCCTTATAGTTTTGGTCATAATCCTGCATGTTCTTGATATCCCTGTGTGTTGTAATTTGGTTGATTAAGGAATGATCGTTCAATGTTTTGAGGATGTGCGCGTCTTATGTTTACTAAACTCATAGTTTTGGGCAACCCATTCGTAATATCTTTGTTCCCGTGTTGTGTTATCGATTTCTCGTTGTCCATAATGAACTTGAAAAAAGTCGGCAAATCCCATATGACTCCCCTTCATGGTTTGTCTTTCATGATCATGGAAACATATCCACTGTCTAAAGAGTCCCCTGTTCGTTTACCCCAAAGACTTCATTATACCCAAAGCAGAATTTTGAGTCAGGATCACAAGTCGAGGAACCACTCCCACATCGCTACTTTCATTATCATAGTATATGTAAAGTTTACGCCCCCCCCCCCCCGCATACATGCCATCTCTTCACTACCTCTTCTATCTGATGAAAAATGATTGGTTTTGTTGTTTCAGCTTGGGTTCAGGTGCCATAAGACATACTTCTTGTTCAGCTTCTAGCATGCGGTTGATTCATAAAGAACAGGCCAATCCCTATATCGTGGGGATTAAAAATGTCTTCCTCTGGTCCAAATGTCTACTATTTAAATTCTCTCAATGCATTAGTTGAGATTTTATTCCAAACTTAATTTTTTTTCCCTACATTTGAATAAAAATTTCTTCGTTGACGACATCGATTTGGGCATACTAGAGCCAGAATGGTAATTCCTAAATTATACACTTCATCTAGCCAACTATTTAACAAAAATTACACAGAATTCTAAACTTCTCGAATTTTATCAGGATATCGATAGTTCCTAGGGGCTCATTAGTTCCTGTGGTATTTCCTACAGTGCCATCATCTCTTAATTTATCTAATCTAAGATATTTGTATACATCTAATGGCATGACATTATCCTTAGCCTCTAATGTGGTGATAGCATAAAGACTATGGTTATTGATATTAAAGGAAGAAGGAAACTTCCTGGGCCTAGTTCCTTGGGCAGACAGGACGTGGTGATGGAAGTGTTGTTGTCGTCTTTGTCTTCTTCATTACTGGAAGATGTTTCATTACTTATGCTAGCTATCGAAGCTTCAAATTGCACTTTCACGATATCATCTTTCATCTCTTTCTTTATGGACTTAATAATGCTAGATAAGGCATCCTCGGTGTTCTCCACTCCTTGCATACTCATGTGTTTTGTTATTTCAGCATTCAACTATTTGTCCACCTCATCCTCTTCTTCAAAGTGCTTAATGCTCTGAGTATGCACATGGTTACTTTTTTCTTGTTTACTCATGACTACTTCATCGTCAGTCACGTATTCATCCTCTTCCTAATCATAGTCGGATTCGGCTCCTGGTTGATTAAGATCAAAGTAGTGTGCAAATTCTCGAATCGGGTTACGGATAGGTGTAGTTTTCCCTAAATCAGCTAGAAAGTAAGATTTGGTATTGCTGATGTGGTTCTCATTCACCTTTTTCTCGTATTCTAAATATTCTGCAATAGTTATCTCTTCAATCTTTTTAGGTGTATGATTTTCTTGTGTCAGCTTAAGATACTGTTAAATGGTGAGATCTTCGATGTCGACCTCATCCATGATGTTTCCTATAGAATAGCTAGAGGTGAGAAAAGACATAATTGTAAAATTTCAAATTATTACTAATTTTTAGCTCCCCGGCAGCGGCGCCAAAAACTTGATGCGTATTTTCTTTTAAAGAATTATTTTATTTAAGTTTTAAATTTATAAACTTGATTTAGCTGAAAATGCACTAACGGGCAGAGAACCCGATCGTGGGTAGTACAGATTTGGTAAATCCGAGGTCGTCCCAAGAGCTAAGTAGTTATTAGTCTTAATTTGAAATTGTCAGTAACTGAAAATAGTTTTGTTTAGGGTAACTTGGTAATTTTCTTAATTTCTCTTTTAAAAGTATTATATTTTATAAATATTTTATAGTATATAAAACTGCACAACACCTAGTTACTTCATTACTATTGTTATGAAGACAATTTCCTGTGCAATGTCAAACTATGGTTTCATTACTGGTTTCTATGGTCGATAGACTTGAATGTGCATATACAGTCTATCCTATACTCCTTGCGATTCCGAATCAGTCCTGAATCATCTGAGAGGCAGGTTATCCAGGTTGCAGTGATTAATCCCAACTATTCCCAAAACATATCTAATAACCTGTAAAGATTATTAACCCTCTCTGAAAGAGTTCCTGTGCTTTTTAAGTATCGAGTGATTTGTGCGGTGACCTGTCAGTTCCTACACCAGGTAAAGAGTTAGTGATCCTTCCCAGTACCCATTGGATCCCATCATCACACGGTAATCTGTTAATGGGGCAAGCTAGGTCCAAACTACCCGTACTACCAAAACCCAAGGTTACATGATAGTTAAGGAATATCTAATGAAACCATAATTTAACAGGAAACAATCATAACAAAAGTAAATTCATAACTAGGCTAGCACTTTAAGTGCTTAGCCGCTGGTAACGGAAACACAATAAGAGATAGAAGAAATCATATATTGAAAACTCATAATTCTTAGAGGATTCGTAATTTGAACGATTAAATACAAAAAGTAAGTAAAGTGTGATCTCCCCTAGACTCCAAGTGGAATTATTCGAAAGTTAGAAGCCTTTGTCGCCTCTCTAATTGGCTGTAGAGGAAGAGATGTCGGAATAGCTTGAATGAGGCCTTTATTTATTGATATCGAACCTGTTACGACGTAACCAATAAAGGTGTTACGCCGTAACCAACTTACACGACATTCCATAATTAAGTAGCTGTTATGGCGTAACCAGATACGGTGTTACGCCGTAACCTTCATATAACTTCCATATGTACGTGATCTTTATTCCATATTTGTGGATCTTCATGGTTACGGCGTAACTAGATAAGGTGTTACGCCATAACTATAACTTTAACGAGACTTCCTTCTAAATATAGGGTTACGGCGTAACCAGATATAGTGTTACGCCGTAAAGTCTTTCTTGATCTTCTTACTTGCTTAATTTATGTTACGGCGTAACCATTTTTGGTGTTACACCGTAACATTCTTCAGAATTTACACTTTAAGTCTTTTTTTCCCTTGTTTCTTGTCACTTTCCTGCATTTCACTTGAAAATTACAAAACAATAGAAAATATCTCATTTTTGAGTGTTAGTGAAACATTTGTAGGTATTTTGGGGGGTATTTTGCCACCAAAAAGTATTAAATATTTGATGTTATCATGTCTCTTCATCATTTCGAGCAAATCCAGGGGAGTCTTCCGTTCTAATTCTACTCGTATTTTTGAATTTTTTATTTCCATAAATATACAATAGGGACATTGTACAAATCAAGTGGCGGGATGAGAGTAGAATTATCACTTGACCTATATTTGCCTTCGATTTTCTAGTTTTCTTTGGAAAGTTGTGCCAATTTTAAAATTTTTGACATGTTTTTCTTACTGAACTAGAATTAATCTTTTTCGAGCGCACTATTACCCTTTAATTCAATTGGTGAGGTTAAGACTATTATTCCATTTTCATCTGTTATACAAAAATCCACCAAATATATGAGTGTGCTGGTAGTATTGTAGACATTAGAACTTGACATGTACATCTTTTCGAAACCTAATTGATTAGTTGGAATAGACAGTTCAAGAACGTCAAGTATATGATTACAAGTAGATCAAGTTACAAGGTCTATGTTGAGGAAGATTGTCAGCCTTTAAGTGATGTCAAAGGATGAGTATGTTGGTTAAGAAGTGTTCCAGTCAAGAAGTTTCCAAGATGTTCTCAAGGCAAAAGGACCAAGATATCAAGTTAAAGTCAAAAGATATCAAGATAAAGATCAAGATCCAAGATCACAAGCATGCAAAAGGAACTTCAAAAGAATTCCCAAGAATACAAGGCTCCAAGATCCAAGATGTCACAAGAAGTGAATCCTTAAGTGCAATGACCACCCCTTAGGAGGATATTGTAAGCCTCGTTTTTAGTAAAGTGATGGTCATTATTTATTCCCGAGCCTTGTATAGGAAAATATAGTTTACGGGATTTACTTAAGCTAATTGGGCCTAGGTTATGGGCTTTAAGCCCACGTTGTCTTGGTCCGGCCCAACAAGGCCTATACGAAAACCCAAAGTGGCTCGACCTCCTTGTAGTATAAATACCCCTTCCTAGCTTGTTAGGAAGGGTGTTGGTTCTCATTTTCCTTCTATGTGAAAGCCTTCCATTTCTCTCCACCTCTTTCTCTCTTTAGAAATTTCTTTATTTTCGTGTGTTAGTGTGGAATGATATAGTTTAATATTTCTAAATGCTCAAATATCATGTACATACATTTATTGAAGTTTCTACATGTGTCGGGTAAGAGGAAAGTCGACAATTGTTAAATTCGGGAAACGGATTGCGCGTGTGGCGCGCTGACGCTTGCCCAGCGCCCTAGATTGGTGAAATCCGGTGATAAGTGTTAAATTGTATACATTAAATACCCAGGATTTCGCCAATAAAAGCCAAAAAATATGCCAAAAGATGGAAATA
>BQNB010070484.1:0-33104 GCA_026074375.1 Tanacetum coccineum
CTAGCTTTTTGTCCATAATCGATGTTGATATGTCTAGGGAAACGTGATTGTGTAGAAAGGATACCATCGGGTAACAGTCTTCATACTACCTTGCCCCCTAATATGGTTGATCCACTTTTAATGTATTTTACATGCACTTAGTAAACTCCTAGGGGCCGTGTAATAGTCTTCATACTACCTTGCATGTGCGTTGCTCTAGCGGCATACTAAGTAGACGGCGGGTTCGTGTAATTCGTTCATGCTTTAGGAAATAGTTACACAGATCATCACAAGGGTGACAAGGCAACAACACTAGGAGAAGCAATCTAGGGAGTAATACATGATTAAATAGACACAATCTTTTATCTTATTGTTATCACCATTAGTTTAGATTATTATTAGTTTAATTAGCTAAAACCAACCCACCTCTCAATTATATGATTTACTTGCTTTCCATAAAATATAAAAATACAAAAATAATCTTCCTTCAACCCTTAGAATTCTGTTAGACCTTGATCAAGCCTTCCCAACCTATTCCCCAAGTGAACGATAAACAACCCCGAGTCTTTCCTATACTACACTACAACGATTAGGTGCACTGCCTAGGGAGTTGTAAAACTTCTCGTGTAGAAGTCCTACGACAACCGCACATCAGGGCTTAACTAGTTAATTGGATATTGCCAATGGTTTATTGATCGTGATGACTAGCAGGTGACCTAGATAATCCAACAAGTAAGGTTCTGATTCCATTGGATAGTTAGACAAGTGGACTACTAGTGTATAAATTGCCATTAAGCGGTAAGTGGGTAAAGTCTCTATGAGCTAGGGTTTAACAAGATCACCATTGGTTTAATCCCTAAGATATATTATAATCTGCAATTAAGGATGCTCTATGCGGATGCTTTAATTGTGACAAAATTATTGTGTCTAGCTCTTAGGATGATGTAACGCCTAAGTCTTACGAATGATATGCCACCTCGAGAGAAGAAATCATTGCACTAAATAAACAAACCAACGTTCTAATTAGATTAATAATGGTTAACACATTTTCTTATATAAGGTTCGGCCGATCTTTCAACTTTTGTTAATTAGCTTGCGTGGGTTAAAGTGCCTTGAGTTGATTATAGACACCAACCAAACCGTGCCAGTCTCTTAGGCTGAAAACCCCCTTTTCCCGTTAGAATTAGGATTTAGACTGACATAGGTTTAACATAGGTTTAGAATAGAATAGAATTAACATAAATTAGATAACCAAGATATTAATTAAATTAATAGATTTAACCTCGCTTCAAGTGTTCGACACCCTACTTACCACCAGGGGCGGAGCCAATGGGGTGGCTAGCGGGTGCTCAGCCACCCCTAACCGGTTAAACTAGCCCAACCAGTAGCCATGAATTTTTTGTTGTCTTGAATGGGTTATATGTGATGTAAATGGTGTCGTGACGAACTGACGATAATACCACTAAAAATAATGCTAGATTATGAAATTAAATTTGAACATCGTTGTCGTCGGAAATGGCAGCAGCTTCTGAGAAAGAAGTAGACGAGGTTCACGAGTTGCTTTATGCTTTATTGGGATTTGGGAATACACTAATTTTTTTATCTTTATATGTACTTGTAGTACTAAGTATTCTAAATATTAAATGCTGCTACATTTATTTTAGACTTTCTTGGTGTTACAGTGTTTCCTCTTTTTCCAAAATATTTTTTAAAACTTATTTATGGTTATTCCAACTTAATTACGATAATAAAAAAGTGATTTCTAATAAAGAATTATTTTCTTAGTAAAATTATTATCTTAACAAACGAACATGAACAAGAAACATCGTTCGTTTAAGTGTTCACGTACTCTTAGTTTTTCAAATAAGCTAAAATGGATGAACACGAATAAACCGTCGTTCAATTATCACTCCTGAGCTAAACAATTAGGTATCCTTTTACCTTGTCTTTTGCTAGTAATAGTTTTATTAGTTGTATTGAATAATAAGAATTAATAAGAAGACAACTTTACATATATTTTCCTTATGCATCACTTTATTTTATTGTTCACACTTCACATTATTAAAAAATAAATTTAGATGTAGGAAGAAGAATTTTTATATGGAATTGAGAAGGTGATTAAGAATTTTGCAAAGCTAGAATGTTTATGTAGGATTTGTTGATTTATAACAGGCAACTATTTTATTGATGATCCAAAAGTACAACTTTGTATTAATTTAAGGACGTACTAAAATGAAATTATCATGTGTATAAATTGATCAGAATGTTTGAAAAAGTTAAACCGGTAAGGTAAGTTAGAAAGTGTATGTTATCATAGAAATTATTTCGGCCCCCGCTAATACGAATTCCTGGCTCCGCCCCTGCTTACCACGAAACTACTACCGATCGGGTACACTTCCCGTTAAAGTGTTGTTTTTGGTTTAGTCGGCAAAATATAAATTTAAAACTTGAATCATCTTAAATATACCATACAACGACAGCACATCACATGTTGAAGATTCATCTTCTACTAGTGGATGGGTGTTCCTGCTTAGGGGAGGTTCCATTTCATGGGCTTCCAAGAAGCAAACATGCATCACTGGTTCTACTATGGAATCTGAGTTTGTAGCATTGGCTGCTGCTGGTAAAGAAGCAGAATGGCTAAGAAACTTGATACACGAGATTCCAATTTGGCCGAAACCAATAGCACCGATTTCTATTCATTGTGATAGTGCTGCCACGTTGGCTAAAGCATATAGTCAAATGTATAATGGCAAGTCTAGACACTTAGGTGTTAGACATAGTATGATTAGAGAACTAATCAGGAATGGTGTGATTTCTATTGAGTTTGTTCGGTCACAACATAATTTAGCTGACCACTTGACGAAGGGTTTAGCTAGGGACTTAGTGATTAAGTCAGTGATAGGGATGGGATTAAAGTCCATTTAAATCTACTACCTATGAGATACCCAATTCCCTTCTAATACAACGTTAGAAGCTGAATTCAATGTGGAAAACTCATAGCTAGAGATTGGAACACGTGTATTTATCTTCCCGAGGTATGTGTTCAGACCTGCAAGTGATGGTTAGGTTGAAGTTTACCTTCTTAATGGTTCTTTTGAAAAATTGCAAATGCAGGTGCAAGACTAAAAGGATCACCTATGTGAACATGAAGTTTTGCCGCTTCAAGAAGCTTGGACTTGGCTTCCTATATGTTCATTAATGGATTGGGACACATGGCTTGTAAAGTGTCAAGTAAACGAACATTAGAGTGTTGTAGAAACTTATGTGTATAGTATCTTCAGGTATTCAAATGGATTGACGGGTTCAATCGTTACGACACCCTGCTTTTCGAATATTTAGAATGTGTATTATACTAAGATGAAAATTCAATCGCAAGACATTTTCATTTATGCATTTGTTTGTTTTGTTATGTTTGATTTAACATAATTACATATATCTTTATATATGTTTAGTAAATCAAGGATTACACTAAAATGAAAGGGATTTGTTGGTGATTTTAGTGTCATCGACATCCATTTAGGTAATGGTGATTTACTAGAGACTAATGAGGTTTCGTATTCTGCTCTGATACGAGTTAGGGTTGTGTGGAGTGCACACTCGTTGAGCTAACATGAAAACTATCTAGACATGAAATGTGGAGTTTACGCCGTAAACATATAGCTGTTTACGTCGTAACCTTCTGTGGGTAATGAAAAAAGCTTCAGGTTGTTTACGCCGTAACCTTACGACTAGGTTACGCCGTAACCTTTTGTCAGAGTCAATGACTTGAAAGTTTACGCCGTAACAGGTTATGTTGCGCCGTAACTAATGAAAATGTGTATAGACATTACGCCGTAACAGGTTATGTTACGCCATAAAGTCTATGTCAATTGGTTAAAAAAATCGGTTTTAACCAACATTAACTACCCAAAAACTGTCTCCTTTTCTGTACATTAATACAAGAACATTTGGTCTTAAGAAAATAGAACGAAAAACACAGATACATTATCTCTTTTGCTCTTGATTTGTGTTCTTGTGGCTAGACACAAATTGTTACTCATTGTATTATCTCGATAGAGATTTCGTGCAACCCATGCATAGATAAGGGTCGAAATACTTTATACGGAAAGTGAACTCAACACGATACAATCGAGATTTCCAGGATCATTACACACACACCCTGATTTTCTAACATATAAAGCAATACAGTGGTCTATTGAAGGTTAATGTTTTCCTTGATTATAACTGATAACAACTATCCTATATATAGGATACAAGAGATTATTCTAGAATAATAACAATGGGCTTGGGCCTAATACAAATCAATAAGTAATAAATGTTGATTGATGATTTGACTTTGAATATTGACTTGACTGTTGAATGATGAATCTTGCCTTGACTTATATACGGCTAATATCCAAAAATATATGACTAATACGCCCCCACAGTTTGAGCGGGAGGAGGACGGACGCTCAAGCTGGTGCGAAAATCTTCAAATAAAGCCGAAGGAAGACCTTTGGTAAAGATATCAGCATACTGAAAACGAGATGGAACATGAAGAAATTGAAATGGACCAGCCTTAACCATTATCACGAACAAAATGGATGCAATCTTTTAATGTTTGTGTGCGTTGATGTTGAACGGGTGTTGTCGCGGACTTATAAACTGCATACTATCGTTATTCACGAATAAACCCAGAGTAGCAGTTAAGAGTGGTGGTGTAATAAGAAGGAGATTGCTGAATTCAAAGGCGTCTCGGAAACATTATGCAACACCTCGATATTCTGCTTTTCAGCATAGAGAGATGGATGGTGTGTTGTCGTTTAGCAGACCAAGCAACATGTTATCTTGTGAGAAACACACAATAACCGGATGTAGTCGGCGATGGTGACGGATCAAATAGCCCAGTCAGCATCTGTGTAACTCAACTAATGATGCAGTAGGAAGCTTATATGTGAAGACCAAGATCCAGAGTGCATGAACATAGTGCATGATACGTTTAAGAGCGCAAAATTCGGCTCCTCGTTCTTGCATATTAGAGACAAAAATCTGTTAACTGCATAGGACAAATCTGGGCGAGTAAAGGTAAGATACTGAAGTCCCCTGCAAGGCTACGATATAAGGTAGGTCCTGTTCTGGACACAGTTCCCTACTGTGTGTGTGGGGGGTGGACCCTCCAGCCCCCCCCCCCCCCCCCCCCCCACCTTATATTTTATTTTTGCCCAATTTGGAGTCTGTGTCAACGGTATCGAAACGGGTTATAATTAACCTATGAGCAGGCTCAAGAAGTGAAGAGCATACTTCTTTTTGAGACAAAAAAATAATCTGTAGAGTGGCACGTAACAGCAGGATATGCCAAGAAAATAATTAAGTGTCCCGAGATCAGTCATATCAAACTCTTTATGCAGAGAGTCTATAATCTGCCGAAGTAGAATGAAGAAGAAGCTTTGTGAGGATAAATATCATCACATAATAAGCAAATAAGCACTCAGTGAACCCTGTGGTATAGATAAAAATGAAGGTATCACAGCGTCCTAGGAGGAAAATCCAGCCCGAGTGGCATAGCCTGCAAACCGCTGAAACCAAGCACGAGGTGCTTGTTTCAGACCATACAAAGATCTCTGTAAAAGACAAACATGGTGAGGATATCATGAATCAACAAAGCCGGGTGGCTGATGCATGTATACCGTCTCAGATAAATCACCGTTAAGAAATGCATTCTTAACAACAAGTTGGTGAATAGGCCACCGACGAGAGACAACAAGGCTAAGAACCGTGCGGATAGTGGCCGGTTTAACAACCGGACTAAAAGTCTCGTCAAAATCATCACAAGTTGCCTGTCTACTACATTAAGCAACTAATCGAGCCTTATAGCGAGATCTAACGTACGTCACATAAAACTTATGCTTAAATAACACATGCGACGCGAAAACAGGTTGACATTCGAAGGCCTGGGTACAGAGTCCAAGAGTACCATTTTTATAACTAGAGCATTATATCATCATGCATAGCTTAGACCCAATTAGGATCTTTTAAATGCAAGAAAAACGGAGATTTAGGAATAGGTGAAACGAGGTGATGTATGAAGAGATAAACGATCAGTGATAGGGTTTAACGATGCCGGATTGAGAGCCGAGTCGGATACCTTGCGGATGTGTATCGGTAGGTTCAGGACGTGTGAGAATGATTGGTAGGAGGGTCGTAAGGTGGATGGGTCGTGGGGTTGTGTATTGGAAGCTCGTGGGCGTTCGTAGAAGGCCCAATATGGTTTTGTGGCTGTTGGGCTTGCATAGGAGGCCCACTGTTAGGTAAAGGGTTATTGGGCTGTTAATTTAAGTTTGGTTGAGTTTGGATGTGAGGTTGTTGGGTTTTGGCGTTAAGGATGTGATAAAGTATAGGAGAAGTTGGTGTAGTATCTAGAAATGTGTAGGAGGGCGAGGAGGAGGGTGTCATAGATTTATATGGAAACTGAGTTTCATCAAAGGTGACATGGCGAGAGAGAATGATTTTGTTAGTTTCAAGATCCAGGCAACGATAAAACCCGCGGTTGATGCTAGGCAGGAATCCTAAGTAAAGATGCAAGGGGTGGCACGTGGAAAAGTTTGTGAGGTGAGTGGAAGGTGAGGGTAGCTAAAAGAATCCAAAGATGACGTAAAGACTGTGCAGAGAGTAGCCGGGTGGGGCTCCTTTGTGAAAGAGTTTAGAGAAAGGAATTTCATTGTTAATGGCACAGATGATCTGGAAGTAAGGTTAAGTAGTTGGTTCAATATGGAGGGCTCCAACACCAAAGGACGGGGGTATCGGGGGTAGGTGTGCTTGAAAAAAGATGAGTGCGAATGACTCTTATTTATGGTTTCGAATTCATTCGTTCGGCTTTACCATTTTGTTGAGAGGTTTTGGGGCAAGAAAAGCGGAGTTGAATGCCATGCGTAGCAAAAAGTGTGTGTAGTTGATTATTGTCGAACTCACCACCATGATCACATTGGAAACTCTTAATGTCACATTTAAATTGATTTTGAACGTATTTTCGAAAATGCACAAATTTACCAAACATATCAGATTTAGTTAAGGGGAATAGTTCCACAAAAATAATGAGAGGAAATATGATTTCAGAAAGAGAAAATAATATTTGAAACCACTTGACTACAATTGGCGAGGTCCCAAAACCAGAGATTGGATAATATCAAAATATTGTGTAAACATATGAGATATAGAACTATGGAAAGGAAGTATCACATGTTTACCAGTTGACAAGTTGGACAGACATGTGGAGACCTCTCTGTATTACTTGAAATTAAGACGAGAAGAGAGTAGAACGAGATGACATCTTCCTTGGATGAGTGGCGTTAGTGCCAAGTAGAGGAACTAGTGGAAACAAAAGCAGTAGGAACGGTTGACGGCTTGGTAACTGGATGGAGATCGCCTGAACTGTCACATAGTAAGGAGATATGGGGGTCCAAGAAAACCTTCATCAGAGGAAACAAAAAGGCAGTCAAATCAATGAGTGCAGTTATTATCCTCTAGTAAATTGACGAACATAAAATGAAGAGATTTGTAATGATTTAGGTGTTACAAGGGCATTGTGAAGATGGTATGTGGCGATGTAGAGATGAATAATGGCTATGTCCGGTGTGTAACGGGAATGGAGTTACTGTCGACAAACATGAATAGTATGGGTATAAACGCAAATAAAAAGAGTACTTAAATTCATGGCATTAGGAATTGTAAGTGAGAAGTTGCACCTGTATCCATGTTCCAAGTTGGGTCGTGCAACGTCATAGTGCTGAACGCACTTGGTAATGAAGTGGCCTGAGACGGATGGAGAGCAGGCGCAGCCCCGAGAATACCTTGGCTGTTGGAGGGCAAACTGTGAAGATTATGTTGTTGTGGACGGTTTGATGCTTGTGTTGGGCATTCGTACAATATCCATGTCGGCTGGTGTGGCCGCATCAAAAAAAGAACCGGTTGGGCGAATGTCGAAACTACCAATAAGAATAAGGGTGTGTTGGTTGTTGGGCTGTAGGGTAGCCTTGCTGATTTGTATTGGGCTACAGAGAAGAGTGGTGTGGTAGACAGAAGGGGTTGTGAAGCCCTATGCATATTTCAATTCAATGGGAGATGAGTTGACAGTGACCTCGATCACCAAAATTCCTTACATAGATTATTATTTAAACCCATCCATTATTTCGGTGGTCATGAATATACTTGCACTGATCACCATAATTTACATGTCCTTATTAAAAATTGATTACAAAGTTGGGGGAGATTAGGAGGGATTGTTTCGGGTTAACTTTGGTGTTAGACTGGTGGATGCCAAAAGAACCGTTGGTGATGACAGAGGCACTGATGAAACGGTGGAGAGCGGAGTCATTATTGAATGATGATTCTTTTGAAAGCAACATGGTACGAACGTTTTAAGGAGGGGAATGTTTTCACGGTTACGAATTAACTCAACAAGGGTAGCAACCTAGAGTCTAGAAAATTGATGGTGTAAATGACCAATGTTTTGGTCTCTAACATCACAACCAAGGTTTATAAGCCTATCAGCTAGACCTATTTTGGTGCAATTTTATTGACGGTCATCTTGCAAATCTTGTTAGACCCGAAGTCATTTGAGATTGATTGCCCTAGCATCTTTGTTGTCATTGTAAAAACACATTCTTTCAAACGATTCCCATAGAGCTTTTGCATTACCGGTGTTGCGGTGTTGTGGTTTATCGATTGCTCTTGAAGTAGATTCACATAAGGATCATGGATCCACATCTTGATGAGATCATACAAGTTGACACCATTCGGGTTAGTAAGATGCGGTTGTCGGTTTCAACATAGGATTTTGAGACCGGGCTCCAAGTATGAATGGAGGGAAAAGCGCTCACGAGTTGTAGTTATGTGTTTCTAGTCTTATTTTTTGGGACTTTGTTCGGATGCTAAAGGAATTATTTTATCGGTTGTAGAAGTGGTGGTGGTGGTGTTGGGGTGTGTCTTCCACGGGCCATGGATGCCGATGGATGATATTTGTGGTGGTACGTTAGATTAGACGTCGGTAGGGAGAAAAAAGAGAGTGGGGGACGAAAGATTAAGGAGATTTTTAAGGAGAGAAATGTTGTGATACCATATTGAAGGTTAATATTTTCCTTGATTATAACTGATAATAACTATCTTATATATATATATATATGATACAAGAGATTATTCTAGAATAATAACAATGGCCTTGGGCCTAATACAAGAATCTAATTAGTTATTAATGTTGATTGATGATTTGACTTTGAATATTGACTTGACTGTTGAATGATGAATCTTGCCTTGACTTATATACGACTAATATCCAAAAATATATGACTAATATGGTCGACATATTGATTTTCTCTGAGATAAAAATGGACGCAACAATCTCTCCCGGCACTTGCCTTTGTTATATTTCTACTTCTCTATTTGTGTTAGAATTTAGGATTTTAAGTTATACATTCTTGTAACAAAAATGAAACATCTTATATGGTTTGAAACATGCGCAAATTCTATGTTTCGGGCACGAAAGCTTCTAAATCATCTGTTTCTTTGAAAATTTGGTTACATTATCAACCAGCCAAACTTCGGTAATCATATTTAACCGACTGAATCTTTATAAAAAGAAATTTAAGTCCTTACTTTTGATCTCTATGCAACCATGCATATCTAAAATACCATTACCCAAAAGCTTCAGATGTGCTTTGTATTTGACACCACATGAACTAGTTTTGTATATATCATACCCACATAACCTGCCCAGTCCTAAATTCCTTTATTACCCAATTCCACAAATAAGCAAACATATAGAGTTCAAGATGGACCCGTTGGATGACATACTTACGACAATATAAAGACCTTTTAACACAAGCACAGTTCTCAACTTCTGATTTAGTCGTGAGTGTCTTTTCGATATTCTTAGACATGTCCATGTGGCACAAATTAAAGTTGAGATTGTTATGGAGCAAGACCCCTACATATATAGGTTAAACCGCTTGTAGAAACTGCACTAAACTTCTAAAGTACAAAACAAAGTCAATAGTTATTGTGTCAGTTGCTGTTCTACTTTTGGGAGAGTCGTATCATGTTCGCCACTTTGTTTCAGACGGTCCCTTTTGTTAGTCATCTGGTTATGGAATAGATGCTGAACACACGCCCAGTCTGTATATAGATAATGCCAATTAGTCTTTTGCTTTGGTATAATTTCGTTTTTTCTCTTTTCTTTTCTTTGGTATAATGGAACACACAAAAAGAAAAAAAAATTACGAGATCATGTTTTGTCTTATATAACTAAAACACAAACATGTTTGGGTGATATAAAGTTTATAAAAATTGCATATGCATCATTTCACTATTAGTACTTGTTTGCATCTAAAGCACTATTTTTACTAGGTCGCTATTTAGGACTTTCGTGTCCGTTCCTAACTTTTGATTTTTCCGATTCCACCTTATCTTTTACCGTCCTCTTCTTTTCTCTGCAGATAGGAATCACAAATGTAATTGGTCTTTTGCTTTAGTATTGGAAGTTAGAGGATGAGATATCTTCTTTAAAATGATCACGACAAGTAATGGTATAAGTATAAATATAATAATATCTAGTTTTGATGTGAGTTTATAGAAAGTTTTGACGTGGCAGATGTAGGAGTTGATTGGGTTACGGCCCCTACAAAGTTGGCCATTGCTATTTTAGCATTTTAAGTCAAAAGCAAAACTGACAAATGGGGGCTCACACCAACTAAATTCGACCCACTTCGGCACTTCGTGTTTCTGTCACCTCCTAGCTAGGTTCCAATTTTATTTGTTTTCACCATACTTTATCGGCTGGTTATATTGTTTGCTGCTAAAAGTAGAGATATACAAATATCAAATCGAGAAAACTGTTACATAAAAATTTGCATGACGAAAAGTAACCCAAAAAAAAAAAAAACCCCGAATTAAATTATGATCATTTGATACATTCAATAGATAACATCACCAACTACAATGTATCATATATGAAAATGGAGATGCAATGGTTAATGTGTGAAGCATTATAGTTACTCTAACGCAATATTTGCGGAATGACCATATAATGTTAATGCCTTGTTGCATAACTATGTTTCATGTTTATAGAATTCTCCTGGTTTAATGGATGTACTAAAGACTTTCAAGTACATTACCAATTATAGTTCTTACTTTTACTCAAACGATTATGACTAACACGATGTTAAAAATAGAAAGTGACATGACCTCGATACATCAAAATACTCATGAAATAATGTTGACTTGAATGAAATATTCCACTAAGAACAGATGATAGTTATTCAATGGACCCATTTATATTGATGTACTTTGGTCTTGGACAATAATTATGCCAAATATATGTGTATCCTTTTTTGTGGAATCATTCTCAATAAGCCTTTAGAAAAAGTCTATTTTTCCATACAATTTGCTGGTGCTTAGATCCAAAGTAACCATTTACCAGTCTCCTTTTGTTAAACAGTTAAACCATATAATCTATACATGAAAAGGCAAACGTACCTAATATCATGGGTTATATGTCGATAAAAGAGACATAATATGATGCACTAAATGTACACCGATATCACTCCTCCCGCGTAAAATTCTAGTGGCCGGTATACGAGAGTTTTAAGGATATAGATGCGACACTTTAAGACCGGTTAAATATGGATCAAATTTGGTAAATATTTATTATTAGTGAGTCTTACTAAATATTAAAGATGGGTCTCATCGGGTATGGATGTAAAGTTTTTTTTTTCTTTTTTTTTTGTATGCTTAGGTTTCCGACTCTACATTGCGAGCTGACTAATCCCAGAGCGACTATTCTTTTGGATAGCTCGGAGTTGACGCAAGTGAACCTCCGTGGCCAATGAGGATTAATTTATTTGATGTAAAGTTTATTTTTATAACAATTAACCAATTCTCGCGGGCGGGCGAGTCAATGAATTTTTATGTTCTGTCGCTCGCAATTAATCTTTATTTCAGAAGGATGAGTAAACCTCACCAAAGTCCCGTATGACCCAGACTAGTTTGGACTTTGGACTCGTGCTCTCAAATGACCCATTTTGACCTGATTCATACTCCTTAAGACATGTGACCCGACCCACTCATTTTACCACCTTTATAAATATTTGGTTCAATTGCAAGTTTTTTGTCAATCGAATAACTTATCTAAATATTTTAATTTAAAAAAAAGATTCACTTACTTTCAATAAATTTAACTATAGTAATTCAATGATCTGAAGATAACCAATCTCGCAATTCAATATAAGAAAAGAGTACTGCTATTAGTACCTCCCCCATCCCAGTATAAAATACAAAATATTTTGTACTTTTCACAAGTTCCAACGTATTTTTTTCCAGTTACAGTATAACACAGTTTTTTATCAGTTTCTGTTCCGTATTTTTTGTTAATTTAATACTTTTGACTTGTTAAACTTTATAATTTTTATACCACACTTTCTATTTTACAGTTTTATAACATAAACAAAATTATAAAAATAAAATAAAAATTAATAAAAATTAAATAACCGAAAAATATAGGAGGGTACAAATGGCTTTTTAGGGGGTCTTTATAACCTACCCCATAAGAAAAACATCATTTGGTGTATGTCAAGTTGAATCAGACAATAACCAACAATGAAGAGTTATTGGAGCACTGATGAGGTATAGTCTTCCCCGGAATCTCCGAAGGAGAAACATGACTAATCACCTTTGCTGGACTAGCACGGCCTAAGCCAGACACGTACTCCCGAGAAGCTGATATGTCGAAGGATGTATCAGGTCCGGAGTCACTAGTGCCATGTCGGATGAGCAAAACCTAAGGACAACCCAACAAAGTAGTGTACTAGTCTGGACCACTGTCCTTTGGCTGACACATAAACGACAACTAGGTCAGCGAACAAAGAGGAAGTACCAACCCAACGACTGTCTCGCTGACCCTAGACGACAACCATCGTTCTCTTGTTGTCTGGTAAGACTCGAATAGTATAAAGAGGGAAGCTCATTCTCTCGAGACGGAATAACACACACACTCTGAACCATACTTTTCTCTTTACATTCTCTTCGTAATTATCCTATATTACCCGTACTTACTCTCACGCCGGAGTTGGTCCCTGACTAAAATCATGAGGCGAGCTAACGGTGTTCTTTCTTAATTTCAGCTAGGATACAAAGGTGCAACCTCCGAAGGAGCCAAGTTGAACCAGACATTCAAGAGGATTGAGGCCTATTTGCTAAGCCCAACAGACCCACGTAAATTTGCTTCAACATTGGCGCCATCTGTGGGACCGGCATCCCAATATGCTTGATCATGAAGAAAGCAAAGATATGGTTGACTCGCAACTGGAAGGGGAAGGAGTCCAAAGGGTGGAGTTGGAAGGCATGGGAACTGGTCTACGAGAAGGTCCCTTTGAACCAGCCTAGTTGCCCAAACAACTTCTTCTCCGGCTTTCATCAAGGAAAACATCGATGTGTTAAGAACAATTATCAATGAACATGACCCGCAAGCCAAAGCAAAGGCGACTCCAAAGAAGCTCGTCTATGACGATTCCGAAGATAAAGGGTCTGATAGCTTCGAAACAAAGGGTATGTCAGAACGGTTCTCCAATGAATCATCTGGCATATCCGAAACACCAGACAGGGCCCGGTCCTCCGGAAAGAGTCAAAGAAGTTTGACCCGAGGCAAGACGTCATCCCACCTAAGGAGGTCTAGAGGTTGGAGAATAAAGCAAGGACAAGCAAAAACTAGGATGGAAAGCCAATTTTTTTGTTTTTATTAGTCTGGGGAAGAGTGGTTGAGCACAAGGAAGCAAGTCGGATACCATTTGTTGGGGGGAAGATTCGAAGTATACCTATGAGACCTTGAGCACCACCGTAAAGGACCAAACACACTCTTTTTCACCACAAAGGATAACTCGCTTCAGATTTATCATCAGAGGGCTAGCTCAAGGAACATAAAAGTTGTACGATGGAACAAGATCCGAAGGATCATTAGGCTTTTATCAGCGCGCAGATGCAGGAAGATAGGCCAAATGCTGATCTGGTGTAAAATGTTTCGCCAAACCCTTAGTGGTGCGGCGTAAAATTGGTTCGATGACTTGGACCCAAAAAGTGTAGAAAGCTTTAAAGAGTTGAGCCAGAAGTTCTTGGAAGAATTCTCACAACAAAAAAGGTTGCCAAGAATCCAACAAAAATCCATGGTATCAAAAGATGGTTGAACGAGGGGCTGCAAGCGTTTATGGACCAATTCAAGTCAGAAAGCTCACATATCAAAGATGTACCTCATGTGTTACGTATCTCGACGTTCATGCACGATCACGGACATCCGGAGCTGGCCAAGAAGCTTAACGATAAGATCCCAAAGACGGTGGATGAAATGTTTGAGAGGGTTAGAGCATTTATTAGGGGTGAAGTCGTGGCAGGATCAGTCGAGGTGGCTAGGGCCTCGCAGTGGGATAAAGGAGATGCTCGTGCTGGATGGTCCAGTGGTCAAGAAAGAATCAGAGGAAGGAGCGGTCCAAGGAAGTTCCAAAGAAGCATGTGGAAATGTGCCCCCTACTCAAGAAGAGGCACGTTCACACCCCTCACTAAAACACCAAAGGAGATCTTGGCCATGGAGATTATAAACTTCCCATCCTCATCCCTATTGATAGGAACTCTGGAGAAGCAAAACCTAAACAAGTTTTGCGACTATCAAGGAGACATGGGGCATAACACCAACGATTGTTACCACTAGAAGAAACAGATAGAAGAGGCTGTGGCATCGGGAAAGCTAACTCATTTGGTAAAGGATATCCGCCAAGGCAATAAAAGGTATAGAGGTCAAGGGCGAGGAAATGTAAAGGTAATAAACATGGTAGAATTGAGAGGAAACCGCAAGAGACCCTACGAAATGGAAGGACCAAGATTGATCGAGGAAATCGCCTTTCCAACGATACCTCAGAATAGTTTGGCCGATGCTCCAATCATATTGGAGGGAACAATTGAGGGTTTCTGGGTCCGAAGTATCTACGTGGATGGGGGGAGTTCACCAGAAATTATGTATGAGCACTACTGATGTGTAGTTTTAATACGTATAATAATATAACGATGATGAAATTCCTAAACTACCCTTGAGGACAAATGTAGCAAGAAAAATCACACGAAAATATATATACGTATATTTACCGGTAAGTGATTACCAGGTCGTTTTCTCAAAGATTTATGAAATTGAGACTCCGTTTTAACTTGGACAATGATTTGAATGGGATTTCAAAGATTTTTGATTGATTATCTAATTCTACAATTAAAAGCAATTAAAATCATTTAAGGGAAAACAATTAAGCAATTAAACAATTAAGCAACAACGAGAATTCAAAGGAACGCGACAATTAAAACCCTAATTAATCAAAATAAATCCTAAAATTATTTTTCTACTTTTTCTAATCCTGAATTACTAGATAATAAGTAAAAGCTAAGGAAATTCTAAAACGAGGGTGCTTAAAGTTAAAAACGAAGAAAACGAGAACGGGGATCAAATCCCGTTCTTTAAAAAATGAACTTTCAAAATATTAACCCTACGAAAGTAAATTTCAAACCTAAGCCTAGATTATGATAAAAAAAAATTTATAAAAAAGAAAATTATTTTTTTGATTATTTTTCTATTTTTTATGATTTTTTAAAGTTTTTAACAAAATTAATTCACGAAAAATATAAAACTTTAAGCTAAAATTCCTAATTTTTTTCTAAAAATAGCTTATGATAAGCAAGATGCAGGAAAAATGAGAAATCCTAAAGAGCTAAACTAAATAAGCCGGGAAAAACCTTAATAGCACTCGAAGTGCTTATTATAATTAAGATTCAAAAGGGTGTTAAAAGAAATGATAATGCAACTTAGGACGTAAAAGTACCAAGGGCACGTTGGTGAGAGGTGTGTGTGTTGAGTCGTTTATAAAGGGTGAGACTAGGTTGAGGTCAGGGGTTCGAGCCTTGCTCACCCCTGACTCCCTTGGTTTCCCTTTTTTTTATTTTTGCAAAAAACCTAAAAAGCAAAGTTATAAAGCAGATAAAAATAAGCTGTTTTTGTGAAATCAACTTTTTTCTAAATCACTAATAAGCTGGGAAACAGATTAAAAATCAAACTGAATACACTTAACCATTTTTTTAACTTTTAACAAAACTAAATAAGCTAAAAAACTAAGATAAGCTAGAAACAAAATCAAATAAGCTACCACTATCCTAAATCTATCCAAATAAGCTAATCTAAGCGGGAAATGAGCTAAAAGGATAAGCCATAAGCTGAGAATTCAAATAAGCACTTTTGCACAATCCTTGTTAACAAATAGCCAAACAGACAACTTTGAGCTTATTTCTAGATAAGCAAATGGATCCTTATGACAATCTAGCTTATACCTAATTAAAGCTCAGCTTATAAGCTACTCTAAACAATAAACAAAAAGCATTTTGAATTTCAAATAAGCAGTGAAAAAATACAATGAAAAGGCTACTAATGCTGTTTTTGATGTTTTTGGTTTTTCTATGAAAAGTTAAAATAAGCTAATCCTGACTCTATTAAGCTAATAAATAATTAAATATTAATCTAATAAGCAAGTTTAAACATAAATCAAGCAAACACTATAAAATATAAGCTAGAAATCACAAATAAACTTTTGAGGGAAACTATTAACCAAACAGCCCTAAAGGGCAACTTTTAGCTTATTTTTCAATAAGCTAAAGGATCCTTATGGACTTTTGGCTTATTACACTAAAAAGAGGACCTATAATACTACTTAAAATATTAGTTAAAAAACATTTTGAAATCCAAATGATCAAAGAAAAAGCTAATAGAAAACTGCTTATTAACTTAGTAGGAACTGATTTTACTCTTGGTTTTTCAAAAGACAAATTGTAAATTTTAAGCTTAAAAACAAATGACTAGATGAACTTTTAAAGATAAAATAAGCTGAAACAGATTGAAATTACCCTACAAACTACTTATATTCTAAGAATTAAGCCCTAATAACTATTATTACCCTATGAATTTTAAGCTAGAAAATGGCTATTAGGCAGTTTTCTCTATCTGATGCAAATGACACTAGATGACTAAACTTTAAAGTTAACAAAAGCAAATCTCAAAGATTGTTTCTAACACCTAAAGATCACTTAACCAAGAGAAAATGAAGCAGTGTAAACACCTAGAACATACTTATACTAAAAATGCATTTTAAACTAGATTAATGATAACAAATTAAAATTAACAACTAGCAAACTTAATAAAAACTAGATTAAGCCTAACTAAGCTCACAAATCCTACACTTATAAACTCAAATATGAGATTTAAACTGAAAACTAAGGCCAATTGGCCTCAAGCAGTACTAACTTGAGTTAGTACTGCTTGACCTAAACACTCCTAATTTCACTCAAGTCCATATTTAGCTTATTAAAATAAGAATTATTGATCAAAGTCGAAATACCAGATATCAATAAGCTTCTAACAAACATAATAAGCAAATTTAAACTACTGAATAAGCAGAAATGATAAGCTATAAGATTATGCTAATATTTTTGGTAAGTGAATTAAGATAATATAACTATTATTTAACGTTTAAATTTTATCTTTATTGTTTTGGTGTGTTAACAAGTTCCTTTTTTTTTTAAATAGACGACGTATGTGGAAAAAGTCTGTGATTTACAGAATAAACTTGACGAGGCGAAAAATTGAGAAAGGAGCTCCACAACAAAATAGTGTAGCTTAAAGGAAATATACAAGTGTTTGTTCGAGTAAGGCCCATGCTTATCACAAGGATAAGATAGTAAAAGTTCCATAAGCTCTTCCATTGTAAGCTTATCATCCAAAAAGCTCAGATCCATATATAGCATAGGTATTATCTGATTTTAATGTATAAGTAGATTAAATGATAGATTTGAGCTCAATCTAAGCTTAGAGACTTAGAGAGCTTGAGATGAGCTTGTGAGAAGCTTATGTAACAGTGACAACTTATTTAACAAAACTTTATAAGAGTAAGGCTTGAGAAGAGTAAAAGTTTAATAAGAAAAACTTGATTTCTATTAATAAAACAACAGATTACAATTCTTGAAATTGGAAAATTACATTAAGAAAACATTAAGCTGAAAAATTACAAAAGCTACTATATCTAAAAGCTAAAAAGGAAAAATCTATATCCCCCTGGTGTGTGTGAAGAGCCTTGCTATTTATAGGCTTTAGATGAATGCATCTAGACTTATTGCCTCCGTCCTCCCTCATCAATTTTGAATCTGGCCCTTAATCAATGCCCATCATGGATCCTAACTTTACAACCGTTGGAATTTAGATCAGATTACACACGGATTGCCAACGTGGCATTCTATGTGTCAGGCTCATTGTGCTTCTTTTACAAGTAATTCGGTGTAAAATCCCACTTCTTGGTGTGCTTCCTTCAATATACGCGTGTCATTCTTTGTACACTTGGACCAATAAGGAGCTTTGGTGACGTTTTGTTTTGCCAGATCATTTCTTGGTACTTGAATTGTTGAGCCACGTCCTTAATTAGAATTAACCCTTTGATTAGATGGGTTAATACATGAAGACGACGAGAAGGGTTGGTTCGCGCTTGACCAGGGAGATAATGAACAGTAAACTCAATTCCCGCGCCCTTTTTCTTTATAACGATTTCATTTGACCCGGGGTAAAACGGGGGTTGACTTGGGCTCGGGTTTATATTAAAAGGAAATTAGGCCATGGAATATTATTTAGGCTTGGTTAAATGGTGTAAACGAAAAAAAGTTTATATAGTTAACACTTAACGACCGTTAGTCCCTAGTTGTTAAAGGACTAACGGTGTTATTGTTTTTGGACTTTTAGTGAAGATGAATTTAACATTAAGGGCTCTTTTGGTATTTTGAAAGTTTTGTCTTTTTGTGGTTGACCAAGGTTTGACCATTGTTGACTTTAGTGGACCATTTGCTAGAAAACTTCCGGCTCTTGTGCACTCTATCCGTCTCGTGTTCGTTTTTGCCCGGTTTTGGCTCTTTTCTTGTGATATTTGCAATATCCGTACCTACACATCACAAATGACAAAACAAGCAATATACAAACATAATTTGCACAATTTGATCATTTTAGGGTCATTTTTAGTATAAAATAGATATGTGATTTCTCACATATCAAAACTCCCCAAACTAAGTGATTGTCGTGTCCTCACGCAATATTATATGCTCTAAAACCAAATACCTCAAAACCTCCCCAAACTAATCCTTTGAAAAGTAGCAAAGTCTTTTGTGAGGAGAGTTAAGAAATCACAAGTTTTAAAACACCCCATTTCCCCATTTTTCAAAACTTTTTTCATTTTTATGATTTTCATATTTTACGACTTACAACTTATTCATGTGTGACATAATGTATTGCTTTCATTATTCATTGATAACTTTTAGGATCACGGAACAAAAAGCAAAAAAAGTGTCCAAATGGATAAATTCATCGTTCCCTACTTTCGCCTCTCCAAGCCAAGCTTAAAAACAAGATCATTGTAAAATACAAGTTATGATGCTAACACTACTTATAAAAGCTAATTGTGTACTTACTTTTCCTCCCTTATTTCCTAGTTTTGTATCTCAAGATTTTATTTAAGTCATATACCCGAAGGCTCTTTAAGACTTTATTTTGATACTTATTAATTCCAAAAATAAAGCGTAACGGTTAAAAACGCAATAATTAGTTCCTAGCCCTTTTCAAAAGATCAAATGTCATCAAGATTAAAGTCCACATCGAGGCGACCAAAATTTGGCTTTTATTAGGTTACTTAAGCAAGGTACCATTCATGTCATATACCCTTAGGCTCTTTAAGACATAAATGGACCAATCTTATTTGCACCATATACCCTAAGGCTCTTTAAGGTACAAACAAGACAAAAATTAAGCAACAATATCCATTCCATATACCCTAAGGCTCTTTAAGGAATGAATAAGGCTATAATTTCACTTATTAAATTCTACTTACCCCATATACCCTAAGGCTCTTTAAGGGATAAGCAAAATATTTATTCATGTGATACATATAGTATGCCAAATTAAGTATTCCTGATGTGTACTCATCTTAATCACAAAGGAACTAAAGAAAACTTCTATTAACTAATTATTAACCAAAAAACCGCACAACTCTATTTATTAAACAATTATTATATAAAGGTGAAACAAGCTAATGGGAGAAAAAGCCACAATTAACACTTATGAGCCTTAAAGAAATCCAACTATTCTATGTTTAGCATCAAAACTTATACTCTACTCTATCATCTCTTGTTCTTCACAATTTAAAATTTCTAATAAAGAAACTCGTGAATACTTAGCCTAGCGAATTAAGATCGGCACTTTAACAAGTCACATAGACTGGCAACAATCTTTATTCTAATAAATCGATCTTCGCATATTTAAAATCAATTATGGGAACTTGCAAAGTCTTGACTTTTTTAAGCTAGACTCGCGTTTTATAGCTCCTTGTATAAAAGATTAGCAAAATTCAATCTATATATGTTAAGGAGAAAAGCTAAGGTATAAAACCGGTCGGGTCAAAATTTACTTTTCGTTCTCACCAACGGAAAGCCTACATTCGTGTCAACTATTTTCTATTTTTCATCATTTTTCTACACATAAAATTTATTTATTTATTATTTTTTTTATATATTTTTTAGAGGTTATATATATAAACTTAAAAATTTAAAATTTTTACGGGAAAACGGGGTATGTGAGAACAACGGGCAAAGGTAGGTAAGATCATATCGAAGATATACTACCCCATACTAAAACTAAACATTGTCCTCAATATTTCATAGTCTAAGGCTTAAAACCCCATATTAGAACTCAAAAAGTTGAATGCATAATCCGAGTATGGAGAAAGTATTACAAAAATCTCAAGCCGTTTATCAAGTATGCTAAAAGATATATGTTAGTCGATAATAATCTAGGATATTAGATTTCCCCAAACTAATGGCAAGCAAAGGCTAGGAAGGCCGAGTGAATGGGAATAAAACACCGACACAGAGACGTCTTCAAAAATTTTGTGTTAAATCCTACAAACAATCATTAAGCACATAACAACAAGAATTGGAAGAGTACAAGCCTCATCAAATCTCATTAGAATAAGAAAGAAGAAAAATGGATAAAGCAGGGTGCCTCCCACGAAGCGCTTTTGTTTTTGGTAACCGGAGTCAATAGCTTGTGTCGATCCCCGAATTCATTCGTCATTGAGGGATTGAAACAGTGGAAGAGCAAACTTCCATTTGTCTTTCAAATACACCGGCTCTAGAGTAAGAAAAATGAAAAACGGAGATATGGGGTTAAAATGGTGTTGGTCTCACTCCCGAGGGAAAACAATTGTGAGAAATGATAATGGCGATTCCTTAGAGGCTAATACTCACATATGATGGAAGGAAAAATTTTCTCATAACCCGATGGCGAAAACTTTGTCCTCGGTCATCAAATCATCATTAGCAGGTTCATCCTTTAAGCCTTGTGGTTCATGATCGAAAAACACTTCGGGGAAAAGATTATGGGTGGTGTTATGTAAAATCTCAAGAACGTCTCCCTCCGAGTCATTATAAGCGTCTATAAAAGCATCGATCTTATCAATTTCACCTCCTGGGTCGAAACACTCATCCTCATCAAAATTAGAAACATTAGAGTTCTTGCTCTCGACATCCTCTAATATCTCTTTAAAAAGAGGATTAATGTCACTAGAGTTGTAATTGTCATCAAATTCAAAAAGAGGGTTTGAATAAACTTGAAAATTTTCTTCTTGAACATCCTCCTTAAGAAATGATTCGTCCTCTCTCGGTGGAGGTAAACAAGCTAGAGCAGGTTTGTTTGAGAACTTCTCGGGATTAGGTTCAATCGTAATCGTAGGTGAAAATTTTGTTGACGGATCACGGTTAAGCAACAATTCAATTTCTCTAAGATCGGCTTTAAAATCAACATCCTCATTTCCCGGTGGAAATGGGTCAAGAAGAGCGAATTCATCGGCGAACTCCTCAAGAAGAGAATCACTAGTCTCAAAAGATGTGAGACTAGGACTAGAATCAAAAAGCAGAGTGGTACTGCCACTCAAGAAATGATTTAATTTTTTCAATCTTAAAACTTCTCCAAAACTATCCTTGCATGAGAAATTAATGAAATTAATCATTTTAATTGACTCATTTGCATGCTTTTGAGGATGCTTATCGACAAGAAAAATTAATCGTTCATCCCCGTCACTTAAGATAAGCTCTCCTTCGTATACATCAATTAAAGCACGACCGGTCCTCAAAAAGGATCTTCCTAAAATGACAGGAACTCGAGGATCGGCTTCAAAATCAACAACAACAAAATCGGTAGGAAAGTGAAAACTCCTAACTTTGACAAAAACGTCTTTGGCGAGTCCTTTAGGATGAGTAATGGATTGATCTACTAATTCTAAAGTCATCCACGTGGATGTAATTTCGGGTAGGGAAAGCTTTTTCCAAATGGAAAGAGGCATAAGATTTATGCTCGCGCCAAGATCTGCCAAGGCGTGACATACATCCATTCTCAGGAAATCACATCGTATAAGAAACTCACCGGGATCTCCAAATGTTTTGGGAAGCTTTTTGAGAAGCATCGCCAAACAATTCTCGTTCAATGGTATCTTAGCTAATTCACGCAACTTTTCCTTATTCATGAGCAAATTCTTAATCGTAGGGGCAAATCTTGGCATCAAAAGTAAAGCCTCCGCGAAACTAATGTCGAAGCGCAAATCTTGAAAGATTTGAAAGATCTTCTCCATTTGATTCGAATCTTTTTCACTGAACCTTTGATCATTACGTCTTGAAGGATATGGAATATTAGGCTTAGGTAAAGTCAACAGACCATCGGGTTCCGAAATCGAAATGGGGTTTACCGGAGGTGGGATGTGAGCGGTACTTCCTTGGAAATTAGTTTGCTCCTTATCCGTTGTCTCCTCGGTTTCTCATTCCACTACCTTTTTGGGAGAAGGATTAGTAGGAATCGATGGTCCCTCATAAGCAACACCACTTCGAGTAGTGATTGCTTTCATTTCACCCTTTGGGTTTGGAATGGTATTACTCGGAAGAGTACCCGAAGTTGAGGCTTAGTTTTGGAAGAATCCAGTTATCATATTTTGAAAATTATTTTGAAAAGCATTTTGTTGATTCATCAAGTCGGTTTGTTGAGTCTTCATCGTGTTTTGAATCTCATTCTTTAATTCTCCTTTCAACGAGTTGATTTGATTTTGCATGTTTCTCATCATTTTATCATTCGATTTCATATAATTTCAAAACTCATTTGGAACTCCTTATTGAACTTGATTATTAGGAACTTGAAAATGTTGGTTTTGAAATCCTTGATTTTGAAATTTTGGAGCATGATTAATTTGAGCTTGAAAACCTTGATTTCCATGAAAATTATTTCCCCGATTAAAATTATTCCCTTGACCTTGATTTTGATTATACCTATTTTGACTATTTTGCACCGGAGCAAAACCGGGTGGTGCCATGTGGTTGCTAACACGGTTTGGAGGAGCTACTTGATTGTAAGTACCCGTTGCCGCACAAACACTAGATTGATTGCTATCGGTATTAGGACAATTATAGTAAGCATGAGCACCACCACAAGTAACACAAGGTTCCTCAACCGCTTTAACCGTAGCGGGAGTTGAACAACATCTTAGAAACAACTCAACTAAGGTCGAATTTTCATGTCCTGCAAGCTTATGCCAATTCTCTCATCCGTTTTACTAGAACTTTCCCTAGAAGTCGTATTCATCCTAGAAACATTCGATTTATTTCGTGAATAACGAACTTTTGATTTGTTCTCAATTATGTTCAAAGCCTCTCTAGTAGTCTTACTCAAAAGATTTCCACCCGCCGCGGCATTTAAGGAGTCTTGATCGTTATCATTTAAACCATTATAGAAAGTATCTATTTGGGTTAACTCCGTAAATCCGTGGTGGGGACAAGCTCTAAGCATTTCCTTAAATCGTTCCCATGCTTCACTAAATGTCTCCTCGAATTTTTGGGTAAAACGAGAGATTTCATTCTTTAAGTGAGTGGTCTTCGAGGGAGGGAAAAATTGATTCACGAATTTGGTTACGAGATCCTCCCAAGTCAAGATAGAATTAGGTGGTTCTTTTTCGTACCAAATCCTAGCATTCCCCTCAAGGGAATATGGAAACATCATAAGTTTAATCACATCATTCGGCACATTCCTAAATTTCAAAGTTGAGGTAATCCTTTTAAAGTTATTAATATGCGTATGGGGATTATCTCTCTCGAAACCATGAAACGGGCTAGCTTGAACTAATTGTAACAAATTCGTTTTAATCTCCAAATGATCCGCATTAATTTCCGGTATAACGATAGCTTCTCCATACCCTTCCGTGGGTGCTCGGAGTAGCTCTTCCATTGTACGTTCCACCATTGGTGCAACTTCAACGATAGTACGAAGCTCGGGTTCGACTACGTTTGGAGCACGTCCTCTAGTTTGATGTCTCGGAATGGTTACGGGTGAATTATTTGGAAAATTAGAATTTCTAGTGCGCATGCACTAAACAAACAAACGAGGAGAGAAAAATATATACACAAAAATATTTTTGTTTCACCGAATAATCAACAAACTTAGGGTAACTCCCATAAGTGAAACTTGCAAACGGGGAACGTAGTGGGAGCGAATCACCTTAAAAACGTTTGTCCCTTCGGGTTGTAGTTTCGTGGAACAACCCTCCTAATAGCTTATTTCACAAAAGAGGTGCGCCTTTTTCGTAAGTGACACAAGACGGTTACTATTTTGAATCTTAAGTTCGGGAACTTATTAATGGATATTAACAAATTCTCTAGTAAGAGAATTAAATTGATTGTGTATTTTAGTTTTTAAGAGAAAACAATAAAAATCGAAAAATCCGAAAGAGCAAATATTTTTGTATTTTTGTATTTATTTATTAACTTCTACTTATAGTAAAAAGAAAAAGAAAAATATTTTTTACTTTTTATTTTATTTATTTATTTTTGATTTTTTCAAAAGACGTAACTTTCGAAGACGAAAGGTTCTCCAAATCACGATCGACAAATTCAAACGAGATAATCTTTAACACAATTCCCCGGCAACGGCGCCAAAAACTTAATGTTCAGATTATAATATACGTATAATATCCAAAGTATAATAATTTCCTAAATTACCCTTGAGGACAAAGGTAATAAGGAAAATTCACACAATAATATTGTACGTTAAACCGGTAAGTATTCACCGGGTCGTTTATACCCCCAAGAATTGTGAAATTGAGACTCCGTTTTTATTTGGACAATGATTTGAATTGATTTCAAACTTTTTGAATTGGTTTTCTAATTCTACAATTAAAAACACATAAAACATGCAAGGGTAAACAATTAAGCACAAAATCAATAACGGGAATTAAAGCAACGCGATAATTAAAACCTAACTTATCAAAAATTAATCCTAAAATTATTTTTTAAAACTTTTTCAAATCCTACTTTACTAACTACTAAGTAAAAGCTAAGGAAATCCTAAAACGAGAACACTTAAAGTTGAAAAATAAAGAAAACGAGAGCGGGGATCAAATCCCGTTCTTTAAAAAATAAAATTATAAATTTTTAACCCTACGAGAGTAAATTTAAATCCTAACCTAAAATATGATAAAAGAAAATTTTATAAAAAATAATTTTATTTTTTTGATTATTTTTCTATTTTTTATGAAATTTTAAAGTTTTTAACAAAATTAATTCAAGAAAAATATAAAACTTTGAAGTAAAAATCTAAGAAAAATTACAAAAACAGCTTGAAATGTAAAGAATGCAAGAAAAATAAAAAACTAAAATTGCTTAACCAAATAAGACGGGAAAAAACATATAAGCACACGAAGTGCTTTTTATAAAAAGAATTCAAGAAGGTGTTAAATGAATTGATGTTGCACCTTTGGACGTAAAAGTCCCAAGGGCGCAATGGTGAGTGCGTGTGGTGTTGAGGTTTATAAAAGGGTAGAGTGAGATTGAGGTCATGGGTTCGTGCCTTGCTCACCCATGACTTCCTTCGTTCCCCTTTTTTTATTTTGCAAAACTTTTTAAAACAAAGTTATAGAACAGCTGAAAACTAAAAACTTTTGTGAAAACAACTTTTTTTTAGAATCACTAATAAGCTAGAAAACAGCTTATTAAATCAGACAGATTGCACTAAACTTCTTTTTTGGATTTTTTCAAAACTTAATAAGCTTAAAAACTAAAATAAGCTAAAACTAGGACTTAATAAGCTATAAGCAACCTACAACTACCCTAATAAGAAAGTTTGAATGAGAAAAGAGAAAAACAACAAGCTATAAGCAGAAAATTCAAATAAGCACTTAACTAAAATTTCAAACCAAACAGCCCTTAAAGGCAACTTAGAGCTTAATTTTTAATAAGCAGATGGAACCTTATGAGAATCTAGCTTATACCACCTTATAACTTGACCTATAAGCTACATAAAACCACTTTTGAAAAGTATTTTGAAAATCAAATGCTCAATGAAAAAGCTACTGGAAAACTGCTTATATACTCAGTATGAACTGAGTTTTACTTTTTGATTTGAAAAGACAAGACATAGAATTCAGACTTAAAAATAGTTAATCTAATAAGCTAATTTTAACAAATTAAGCTAAAACAGATGAAATATGACTAACAAACTACTTGTGCTCTGAATTTGAAATTCTAAATCCTACTTTTTCTTGCTGAATTTTTTATTTGAAAATGGCCTTAAGGGCTGTTTTCCATTGCTGATGCAATTGGCACTAAATGACTAAAACTCAAAACTATTAAGTGTAGGCCTAAGGAACTTACTTCTATACTAATATAACACCAAACTAAGAGCAATTTGATCAATGAAATCAGCTAAAACAAACTTAAGCTAGAAATGCTTATGAACCTAAAACTATACCCTCAGATTCAAACTAATAACTAACTAACTTGATTTAATCCTACAAATACCCTAAGTCCTCTAATTATAAACCTCAATGTGAAGTTTTAAATCAATTTAAAAGACCAAAAGGCTCTTAGCAGTTTTAACTAAGGTTAGTACTGCCTTGACCCAAACTCCCCCTTAAATCATAAAAACTCATTTTCAGCTTATAGTTTTAAGATTTAAAGCATAAACTAGTAATACCAGATAATAATAAGCTATTGACAAACCTAATGAGCAGATTTAAGCACACAATAAGCCAGAATCATAAGCTACTTAACTATGCTATTTTTTTTTTGGTTTTTTCAATTGTTTTATGACAGATTATAAGAAACTAAGATTTTATACTAACAATCAAACACAATAAGCATATAACAACTATATTAAGCATCAATAAGCTAAAATGAGCTACTCTAAACAGAATTAAGCAACAATAAGTAATTATAAGCTAATTTGCAAAAATTAAGGCTATAAAAGGAAAATGTAGACTTACAAATGCCTCTACATAAACAAGGCTATTTAAATGCTCTTATAAGCTAATTAACAAGCTCCAGCTTATCCTAGGATAAGCTGGTGTGGTCCTGGAAACCCTTCCTGGTTTCCCTTCCAAATAAGATGTTGAGGTAATTTGATTGTGAATTTGAATAAGAAAAAGCTCAGTTAAGTTTTTAGAGCTTAACTTGACATTTTCAGAGCTAGCTTATAAGTAATGAACAGGCTTAAAGAGCCTAAGAAGAGTAAAAAAGAAGACTATTCAAATCATAGCTTATAAGTAAAATTAAATTAAACTTAAACAATAGTAAAACTAAATTTTATTAATTGATTAAACGGATTACAAATTTGTGAAAAAAGAGACATAAAAATGAAAAAAACATAAGCTAAAATAATTAAAGAGAAAATTACATTTAAAAAAAAACATCTAAATTCGTCACTACTACAAACTTCTGTGAGAAGAAGTGGACTCCATCTTTTTATAAGCATAGAGGACGTTCTAAGTCCTCCAAGACGCTCCTCTTGCTTGATCTTGGACCTTTAAAACTTCTCTCTAATCATTGAGATCCCTTTTTCTTAGCCGATTGATCAAAATGTCACACTGATTACCAACTCGGGCAATCCATTGTTAGAGAGCTCCAGTACTTACTTTTACACTTAGTTTAGTTTTCTAATAATTTCCCTTTTGAGTGTTTCTTGTAGTCCACTGTGATTCCCTTGATAGTCTACCAATCATGCATCCTGTACCATTTCTTTGCTGAATTCGCTATGGCACTTAGCATCTTGTTGCCATGTCATTTAAGCATCTAAAGGTTAAATACTTCGTTAATGAGCTTTAATACTTTAACTAAATGGAGATGTAAATGAATTTTCCCAGCGCCCTTTTCTTTCTCTAACGAATTTCGTTTGACCAAGGTGAAAACGGTTGACTTAGGCTTATCAGTTTTGCTGGTGTTTTTCTTCTCGTTAATGTTAAAATATCAAAAAATAGTTATATATTAACACTTAATGACCGTTTTCTTATAAGTGTTAAGATAACAACGTTTCATTGTTATTGGACTTTTTATAAAAGGCTTAGCTGAATAAGCAACAGTTTAAAAGGTAAGTAGCTTAAGTAGTTATAAGAGCTTAATTAGAGCTTATTCAAAATGTAAGAGTAAAAAGTAAATTTGGACAGAAGTTGATTTAAACTAAAACAGAATTTTATTAACATCAAAAGAGATTACATTACTTTTAAATGGAGATTACATTAAGAAAACAGTAATAAGCTAAAAATAAGCTACAATTAAACTACCTACTCTACTCCTACTCCTAGATGATCAACTCTCTATGTGATAACTTCTATTTATAGCCTAGTGATGAAACTTCTAGATCTTTATATGCTCCTCCATCCATTTAATCATATCCCTCCATTAATAACTAACTCTTGATCAAGCCCTTGAATCATTCCACGTCAAATCAACCAATAGAAACGCCCCGGATCGCCAGCGTGTTAAGTAACTGTCAGACGTGGCAAGGTTTCCTTCTAGAAGCGTTTTTTAGAGAGCGTGGGATTGGGTAAAAGGACTTTACCTTAGTTTGTTTGTGAAAGTGAGAAAGGGAGGGAATGCGGGAAGAGATATACAGTAAATGCAATTTGATCCTATTTTTGACCATTGACTCGGGTAAAAGAGGAGCTTGGCTTGGGCTATGTAAGGGAAATAGGCCACAGGTTTTAATTTAGGTTCGGGTAAAAAGGGTTAAGGGTTAAAAAACTTGACTTAACGATCATTAGTCTTTTATATTTAAAGGACTAACGGTGTTATTAATTTTAGGGCTTGTGGTGCAATTGATTTAACAATAAGGGTTGTTTTGGTATTTTGAGGGTTTTGTCATTTAATGGGTTAACCAATGTTTGACCATGGTTGACTTTTTCTAGCAAACTCCCGGCTCTTGTGCACTCTATCCATTCTCGTGTTAGTTTTTGCCCAGTTTTGGCTCTTTTCTTGTGATATTTGCAATATCCGTCCCTACACATCACAAATGACAAAACAAGCAATATACAAGCATAATTTACACAATTTGATCATTTTAGGGTCATTTTTAGTATAAAACGGATATGTGATTTCTCACATATCAATTTCTAACTCTCATGATCTTCCAGTACTTCCTAGTGCCTTCAGTGTAAATCTCCCAGTCAATTATTGGATACTTAGTTTGTAAGGCTTCAACATTCATCCCTTGCTCTGGAACTATTATCATCATTTATTGTATCTTTTCTTGTGACAGTTCATCAGCTTCTTTATCTCTTGGTTCTTCAGCTAGTTCTGAGCTTTCACCAGTCTTTTGCCTCTTAGAACTTTCTTGATCAAGTTTTTCTTCTGCATCCCTTTTTGAACTTCCAGCTGCTAATTTAGGAACTGCTCTGTTAACTTCACTCTCTAATGGAAAAAAAGTATTTACCCTCCTTATTGTTATTTCAAACAAAGTCTTGATCTCATCAAAGGAATAACCTCTCAACTGCTGCGGTGTATAGCCTACAATGTTCTTGATATAATTAGACATATAGGTCCTCTATTGATCCTGTGTGGGTGGCTTGTTCCTCCTTTCTTCAGCTCTTTGTGCAACAAAATACCTCTTTCTCTGATTGATAAGCTTTGCAAGCATTCTTGCTTGGTCAGCTTCAGTGTACTTTTCTCTTTCCTCTGCTTGTAACCTCTGCACTAACTCTTCATCAGCTTTAACTCTAGTTGTATGGCTTCCTATTCTTCAACATTAAAAGAGCTAGCTGCTTCATGTACCCTAACAATCCTCTGCCTCTCTTCTTCCTCAAGTTCAGCTTGCAATCTTACAGCTTCTTTAAAACCAAGTCTTTCTTGTTCTTGTTGCAACTTTGTCTTGGTCTGTATAGTTTCAGAGTCAACCATTTTACCTTTACCTTTATCTTTGACTGCACTCTTCCTGATATACACCAATGTCTCAGCCATAGTAATGTCATCAACAGTAGAAACTCCAGCATTTCTTGTAGCACTGGCAGTACTAACAACAACACTATCAGTAGTAACTGCTGCACCATCAGTAGAAACTTGCTTAGTAGTATCAAAATCAAAGTTAAACTCCATATCATGCTCATACCTCCCCTGAATCTTTACATCATGTTATACCAATGAAATGCCAGGATCCTGATCAATTGCAGCTATCTTCCTCCCCTATTTGGAAGGATCCTCCAAATCATCTTCATTATCAAAGACAACAATTCTTGCCCTTCTTTTAGCTTGGCTGGACTTAGCTGTTTTCTCTAACTTTTTCACCTTCTTGATAAGCCTAGTATAAGCAGCACCATATATTTGCTTGGTCTGCTTCAAGTCTGTCTCCAAGCTCTCCACTTTATTTGACAATGTTGTACAGATAACCATCAATTCTTGTAGTATCATACTATCCTCCCCACTTCCAAATGTGTTAAATCTTGAGAGAGGTGGATCATTAGACTATTTAGACAACCTCTCAAACCTAGTTTGAGCAGGTCTGTCCCCCCAATATGGTATCTTGGCGCTTGGGACTACCACTTGAACCAATTCCCTGAGGAAAAGGATCATTAAGTATTGTCGTGGATTGGGTCCTATTTATGTTACCACTGCCCTACTTTGCATCTACGCTAGTAGCAGTATTGGCAGCCCTTTCCACATTATCTCCCCTCTCCTCATAGATAGTCTCATCTGCTACAAGGGTCTGAATAGGAGATCTGGGCTGAGGAACCACAAATTCCTGTCTAGTTGTTCTCCTAGAGGTTGATGAAACTAGTGGTTGTAAGGTTGATAGAGCACTGGTGGGTGTGTGATGGGACTCAACTAGGTGTGTTGATCCTTCACCCTGAACAATTGGGCCCTGAACAATCATTACAGGAAACTTGCTAAAAAGTTTTTGAGTGTGGGTAGGAGCAATATAAAGTCTTGTGTGAGGTTAAAGCAGTCTCTTGTGCTTGTTTAAAAACACTTGAATAAATCTTGGATACATTAAAAATTTGTGTTTACCATCCATGTTTTTCACCATACCATCAAAAATCAGTTTAGAAAAAATAAATTTCTTATTAGTGGCCAAGCAAATAATAGCAGCTGCTATATTGCTACTGAATTGTTCCCAAGAGGTTTTTTTAGGACTTAGACAATGTATGATGGTATGGATGAGAAATCTTCATTGAGGGGAAAAGTGTCCTTTTTGAAAGGTCAATTTGTCAGAAGCTGACACATACCCTATTAAAGAAAGTTGTTCAAAGATTTCAGTAGTTGGCAAAGAACTAATACCAACAGCATCTGCTAATTGGATATTATCAAGTGTTTTGGCAGTTAATTCTATTTCTCCATTATCAAGTGTTAACTGTGCCATCTATTGTAGCAGTAAATTTTATTTCTTCGTTATCAAGTGTTTTGGCAGTAGCAGTTTGCCAAAACTATTTGATGAGAGAAACATAGATAGTGGGATTTTCAATAAGAGCATACCTTATGTGACTAGCATTGAGAAAATCTACTATTTGGTGAAATCCTTCACTTTCCTCTGGTTTCTTTAAGTAGGCAACCATGTTGTGTGTGTCACAAAGTTCTAAATTCGCCATTGTTAATAGAGAAAAGTTTGATTAGGGTTCTGTGTTATGTTCGTTTATGAGAGTATGTGGGTTTGGAAAAGTCAATTGAGATTATATAGATAGCACATAAGGTTTTGATTGGACCATCTGAATAAATTCGGTTCTTTATCTTGAAAAAATCTTATGATGTAAGGAAAGATTATGAATTATCCAAATTAAGGAAACCTATAAGCGAAGTAATTTGCGAAATTATCTCAACGGCTATATTTAATTAAAAAAAATCTGTTATTCCCCAAACAGCTATAACGGTAGCCTAGCAGTACTAAGTAGCCTAACAGTACTAATATTAAGCCTAGCAGTACTAATATTAAGCCTAGCCGTATTAACTTTACTCGGCAGTATTAACCTAAATTTTCTTTCAAAACAATACCGCACTCATACTTTTGAAGGGATTAAGTGTAAAGGAAGGAAGACACTTAATCATTTCGGTTGCATTTAACCTCTGGTTGTGTGAGAACCAATGATTTTTGTATAGATACTGCCCGTGTTCAGATAGACTCATTAAAAGAGCCTTCTTGACAGGGTTTCCAGCTCAGTGGCAGGTGTTACCTCTAACACAAATGTATTAGATTCACGTTTGCTCGTTGTTCTCTAAACCAGATGTCTGTAGACTAACACACTATGCAAATGATAGAATGGTAAAGAGTAAGTTAGATCAGTTACTATCTGACTAACTAAAATGCCATCAATTCGTGTTCAGTATAGCCTATGCCCAGATGCTTTATTAGGCTCACTGGCAGACATAGGTTCATTTGAAGAAAAAGATTTTAAAGGACTTCCCAACTCAGGTGTAAACTTAGCATTAACCATTGGCAAGTTATCCCTAAATCCTCTCTATCATTAATCAACAGATTTTCCTTTAACAAACTCCACAATTAGTATCACCAAATCTAACCATACTACCTTTCTTATCCTGCAAGTGTTAGTCCAAAGCCAAGAAAACACAATCCAAAGCATTTTCTTCTTAACAGTATTAATTATGACTAACAGTTTTAACTAGCAGTCTTAACAGTACTAGTTATACTTAGCAGTACTAATGGATACAACTAACAGTACTAATCCTTTACAAAATATTACAAAGAC
>BQNB010070485.1:2924-33104 GCA_026074375.1 Tanacetum coccineum
AAGCTAAATGTCGATTTATAATCTTAGCTAGAACCAATCTATCACAACACGACTTCACTACTTGTTCACAACTTCACAACTTCATAACTTCACGACTTCTTCACAACTTCAAGACTTCTTCACAACTTCAAGACTTCTTCACAACTTCACGACTTCACTTCACCACACTACTTATATCACAACTACCTAACACTACTTGGTAAGATCACCACGATTTAACTATACTTACAAAGATCACCAAGATCTAACTACTACATACAAATACAAGATATACAAATGATTTACAAGTATGTGATATGGATGCAACAAGATTGCTATGCACACTAAGGTATAACACTTCTTCACTTGATGATGAAAGTATTCTTCCCTTGCACTTGAGGAATTGAGCTTGGATCACTTGGAAACAAAGATTTATGATTAAATGATCAAAGGATTTTAGAGAGGATATGTGGGCTGTTTTGAGCAGAAAGAATGAGTGCAAAAGGTAAGAAAATTATGGGGAAAAGTCCAGTATTTATAGGACAAACTGAGGGAGCGTCTACCTAGGGCCGGTCCCCTTAAATAGGTGGGCGGTCCCCTTAATTTTAAGGGGGCCGGCCGTGTATTTAAGGGGGCCGCCCTAGACTAGGGCTTCCCCAGTTTGTCTTTTGTGTAGGGGGAATTTTCTGGAACTTTTCTAGCCGTTTTAGGTCCGAAAATTTGAATTTCAAAATATTTATTTTGAATAAAACATTTCTTTTAATTGTAGAAAATGTTTTGTAATGTTTTAAAAATGTTTACAACATTTTATAAAAGTGTGAGGTTGAATAAAAATTTCCTTTGATCATAAAATGCATTAAGCATTTATTTATTCATACCTTTAAGTGATGTATTTGTTGAAATGAGAGTTTACTACTAATTACTTGTTTACGTTGAACTTTTTTATATTTTGTGATTATCAAAACGTAAAAATGTGAAAAAATATTAGTAATGTTTTTAGGCATTATATTTTATCAACAATCTCCCCCTTTTTGATGATTACAAAATTTAAACTCATTAAATGTAAAATTATTTTTAAACAAGTATTTAGTGAGTTTCATGTCATTTCTCCCCCTTTTTGTAGAATCAAAAAGACATCGTCGAGAATTGCTAGTTAAATCGACGGAATAAATGCTCCCCCTTGATGTGTGCTCCCCCTCGTTCGAGGGCACCAAGGAATCGAGCTATGGTTTCTTGGCTACAAAAACGAGTTAGAACAATACAAATATTTCTAACATGTAGCAAGAAGGAAAAATATGGCATACTAGTAATGCAACCAACAATAATCATCCATTGAAGTAAAATAGTGTGTGAACCACACTCAAGCATACATAAGGAAAATAACATGCTAACATTCATGAAAATTTTAAACTACAAAGAGTCCTATAACTAGTAAAGCTCCGTAGGACTTGCTTGCAAAATGGTGGATGGACAATTATTTTGAGAAACTAAACATAGAGTATGTTTAGTTTGGTGAAGATGGTGGAGGTGGTGGGATGATGGTTGTTGGTGGTTGTGAGAGCATATGTTCAATATATGAAAACATATATTGGAGTTCATCTCTTAACCCAAATATGAGAGTACGATTGTGAATGCAACACAAGCATGAATCTCCATGTGCCTCAAGAAGGTTCCAAGGAATGGGATGACCAAAGATAGGTGGTGAAGGTGATGGAGTATCAAATTGGACATCAAGTGGGGTGATTGGTGAAAGGGTGAGAGTGATGTCCATTGATGCATTTTCTTGAGTTGGAGGTGGTGGAGAAACTCTTGGAGGAGGAGATGTTGGTGAGTTCAAGTAACCATTGGGTGAAAGTGATGTTGATGAGGTTGGTGATTTGGGTATGTAGTCAATTGAGGATGAGGAAGTATCTTTGGTTGATGGTGTTTTGGAGGGTGCATTAGGAGCACTAGGTGATGATAGTTGAAGTGTGGGTGATGGAGTTTTTGTGTCATCATGGGTTAAATCCACAAACAATTGTTTTGGTGGAATGATGTTGATTTTTGGTTTCTTGGAGGCTTTGGAAATGGAGGCTCTAGTGGATGCCATGGATGTTGATAATGGTTGATGAATGATGAAGAAGATGGTGTGTTGGAGATGATCATTTGGAGGGAATTTATGGGAAGGAAATGGTTTGAAAATGGAATGAGTTTGAACTAGTTTAAATTATTCCAAATTGTGTTCGAGCATTCTGGGCAAAGATAGCTGAGACTAGGTAAAAGAGGGTCAAAAAGCAGAAAAAATAAAGATTACTATTTCCCCCTGTTTCTGTGAAACACTAGGGCGGTCCCTTAAATTAGGGGCGTCCCCTTAAAATTAAGGGGCCGCCCGTGTTGAATTTAAGGGGGGTCCCGCCCTCTGTTGGTTCCATTTTTCAAGAAAAACAATTTTTCTTAAAATTTTCTGTAAGGAGTATTTCTGTTTTTGGTGTTTATTGCAGCAACGGCCCTATTAATTTTTTATGAGCACATTATTTAATCATAAACATGTAATAAATATTAAATTATGATAACCAAATCGTAACAGGCACCAACTAGGTGATTTAATCAATAACAACAAAAAGTATAAGTCATCCATAGCAAACAAGTACCTAAAAAAAAGAACAACACCATAAGTTCTTCCGAATTAACATCGTGATGATCACAAACACAACTTGTTAATTACATACACTTAATTAAGTTAAAAATTGTCTTAAAACTACACTTAGCCATCTAGCTCACATTTTTCCTATGTCTTTTATTTTTCTTCTTGCTTAACACTCTTTTAGTGCTTTCCAAAATGCATTTAAAACCTTCGCGCCATCTCGCCTTATACATTTGTCTTTATGCGCTTGTGGTTGACTTGATGCAACAGGGTGGTTTTTTGTCGTTTTAAAGAGGTTTCATCGGTTTGAGTTTCGAAGCAGAAGGCATTTCGGATAGTTTTGGTAGTTAATGAGGATCAAGAGAGTCAAGATGGGTGGGTTAGGAGATGGAATTTTCTTGCACGAGTGTTTTGAGATTATAACTCTATCATCTTCTTCGTGTTGATGAGATGCGTGCCTTGATGATGAGAAGTATGAGGAACGATACGGACATGACGTGCCTTGCCACGATCACTTCGAGGACGTCTGAGTTTGTTTTAGGGCTAAGAGGACACATTGACTCGATCAACAATGTCATTAATGCCATTGTTCAGTTGAGGATTGCTTCCATGACGTCCGTCTCATTCAGAGACGAGTAAGAAACATGCTATACGGAAGATTAGCGGTTAGAGTATATCTAGCACATTGGATTCTTTTGACGAAAAAATAAGCAAGATTGTGTTGTTCTTCTGTAAAAAAACAATTAACCAAAATCTGTGAGCAAGAACAAGCGGGAAGATGTCTGATGTCCTCCTAGTCTAAAAACATTTTCTCTTAATGAGCTTTTCTATTGCTTTAATGTCGGGGCTTTAATTCTTTGGTGAGAATGTTGATTTGATGAGAGAGGATCGTTTGACTTTTAATGGTACGGTCTACCATAAACCACGTCCAATTCAAGAATATTCCGACGATGTTCGTCAGGTGTCAGAAGATCGATGCAAAATTTGGTCCCCTGCATTTTCTCGAGGAATACTCAAGAGATGCAAGGTCTATTCGTTTGTAAAACGGCTTCATGACCATTGTATGCGAAATTTGGAGAATTCTGACCCATATTGAGATGAGGAGTAAGAGTTATGATAATTCGTGTTGAATCATAAAGGAGTAACTAAAGATAAATCATATTCATTGTTTTGTACCGTGATTGCGCTTATAGAAGTCTAGATTAAATCTTGGAAATCAATCGTGTTCGTTGTTTTGATAAAGAGAACTTTGAAAGTCGAACATTTTAGTAAAGAGGACGCTCGATGTTGTTGATTTGGTAGTAAGCTTGATCACAACCCACAAACTTCAGTGAATGTTGCGGTTTTCAATTGATTTATAGAATTGGGCAAATGCGTAGGGTGACGATGCCGGGAATTCTTTGCGATAACTTTTGGTATGTATGATTTAGTGAGGGATATATCGGTTGTAGTAGCTTTCGGCATTTTTGTCCAACTAAATTAAGTAATCAACAACATAAAAATGTTACGAAAAAAAAAATATAATAATTAAATTAAAATAAGGTTTTGAAAAAAAATGATAAATGTGGACAAGGCTTACTTTGACTTTAAAGTAAAAAACCAAGAAGTGATCCATAGGTACTTTAATTTATTTTTGAATTAATCTAGGATGTCAAAGAACTATATTAGTTAGATATTTCAACATCAAGACAATAACCCAAAACACTCCCTTATCACATGATAAAATTTGTTCGATAAAGCTGTTGAAAATTATGTATTAAGCGGTATTTTTTGTTTTGACACGTATAAGTTTGTTATTCATGACTTGACCAAGAGTGAAATAGTGTTTGTTTTGCACAGAAATCATGGACTTTAGAATTCATTAAAACCAAAAGACTCTTTATTTATGCCATTTATAAGATTATATCAAGTATATTATATGAATGATTATCTTGATGACTTAGATACAAGTTAGTTAAGTGCTTTATACAAGTGATAAAAAACCTATTGGTGTATGGTCATTTTAACTCTAAAAAATTGATCCTAATGAACTAGCCAAATCGCCCCTTTATTTTGTAAATTTTTTTATTGATTCTGAAAAGGTAATACATTTAGGAATGTACGTTTTGATGGGCAAAGTAATGTTGTTTTAATATGTTTTTGGCATGAATCAACAATGTGTAAACTTTGTTTTAAAATTTTAAAAAGCTTATATGTATATTTATAAAAAATTAAAAAAATATTATGACTCAATTAGTATTTTGATTCAATCCTATCAAGGTTGTAATGTTTCTATGACTATGAGTATCATTGTAGTTATTGAATTCCTAGATCAAAATGAAAATTATGAAAATAATCAAAAATACCCAATTTTGATTAAGAACAAAATTGGATGAGATTAATCAAAATAAGGTAAAAAAAAACTTACAATGGATGTTGTTGATTGACTTGTTGGTAATTTCCCCTTGCGAATTTTGGTTAATTTAATGATTTGAGGTTTGATTTTTGGAAGTAGTTTTTGGTTTTTGTGGGTGGTCTCTGTTCTAGGCAGGTAGAGGAACAGAAGGAGAAGAAGAAAAATGAAGTTTGGAGTATATAATTTCGACTAAAAAGAGGGTGTTTTGTTTGGTTTTTCAAGATTGGCGGGTCCCCTTAAGTAATTAAGGGGGGCACCCCATTTTCCGGGCGGGCCCCTTAAGTTTGTTTCATTCCCATTAGAGTGTTTATGGATCTTCATGCCGACTTAATCCTACTTCTATGGTAAATTGTTTATCCATTAAGCGTGCTCTTCTTCGTCTATGTGAGTTTTGCTATGTGGGTCATAGAATAGGAAGATTTCCATTTTGTAGACGTTATAACTGTAATCTACATGAAAGAATAGTTATAGTGAATAATCTCTTCAAAAGATAGAAAAACCAATAATGGTTTTTCTATGGAGACTACAGTATTTTATTAGAACTAATTACACTCAACTTCATAGTCACATAGACATTTACTTAGAATTCTATATTTAACGAATATGAAAAGTGAGACGTACCTTCGACTTTAGTATTAATTTATTAATTGTCTTTGATGTAATAATAAAGGGTTCATGGGAATACCTTATCAATGAAATCCTTAATCAGAGACTAAAGACTGTTTTGTTAGATGAAGCATTCTATTTGCAAAGTTGTGATGGCTCTAGCCATTCGGTCCCAACGTTTCATGTATCCGAGTTAATTGTTTTTCATATGTTTTGCATTTGATTCGAACACATGCATGTGTGAGCTCTTCCACATTGGAGTAAGCTTGGTTGATGTTGGTTGATTCAACATTGTGTGTTTTTGTGTCTTAGAGTAATTTTGTCTAACTGGGGTCTTACTATGTTGAGGTTTATTTTCGATGTTTTGGAACGTGGATGAGAATGTTTTCATGTCTTTCTCGGAGGAGGTGTTATTAGACCTCATTGTGGGTTTAGTAAATCCGAATCTGGTTTTTAGTCGAGGGGGGTTGTAGCAATGTTTTACCTCATCATATTTGCATAAGAATTTTTAGTATTATTTATATGTATAATTTTTAGGGTTGATTCTATCAAATTGTTCATCTTGACTCAACTTCTTGGGCTTCGTCACAAACTTTACTGTTTGGTTTCGTCTAAGGTGATCCTTATGGTAAATTAAAACCTTTACCCGGATTTATCTCTGGACGTTTGTGTTGAAGAACTTATTATTTTCTTAAGAGAAGTGACTACCTATCATTTTTAAATTGGTGTAGCCTTGATATTTTCCTTTCTATAGCTTCTCATTTCAAGGATTGAGGTCTTGACATAATTTACATTCTTCATTTACTTCCTTACCTCTTTTTCTACACCTAGTTAATTTATCTCTTAATTATTAGTGATTCATTTTCTAATTATACTTTTGCTTGTTTTAAAGGTTTTACTGTTTTAGCCATGGGACTTGTTTTAGTCTAATTTGCATAATAGTCTACTATATTCACTATCTAAGTCATTTTTCATCTAGTGTTGATTGGGTCAATCACTAACAGTAATTCGGTTTCAGGAAAAGACCTCATTTGGAAGCTTTAGCCATAAGACACTTTTTGTCATTTGTTTTTTCATCTTCATCTTCGTCGCTATCATCCAAAGATTCTCACAAAATGCTTTTTGGGTATTTTGATATTTGATAGTTTTGGACATTCTCCGAGAGATGATTTTGGTTATCACCACACTTAAAGGCTTTTTCTTTCGCCTTTGCCTATTTTTGTCAGTCTTTTTGTTATTTGGAATGATTTTCTTCTTCATATGGTTGTCTTACGAATCGTCTGTCTTTTTGAAAGATATTTCTCTGAAGTCTCTTTTCAGGCCATGGCGTATTCTTCATCTTCACTATCGAAGGTTGAGCTGTCATCATCACTAGATTCCTTTCTAGTTTTCAAGGCAATGGATCTACTTTGTTCTCTTTTGCTTTTGACGGTTTCGGAATCTTTCTTTATCACTTCTTCATAAACTTTCAAGTTTCTAATAAGTTCGTCAAGAGGTAAGGTTGTTAGATTCTTTGATTCTTCAATTGTCGTGGACTTTCTGCGCGCCAATATTTTAGATGGTAATGCCCTAAGAATTTTCCTTAACTCAATTCTTGCTCGGACAAAAACTTTTCTTCATTGTGCTTTTAGACTTTAGTTAATTAATAATGTTAAATTTAGACCAAAGGCAATTATCTTTAGATTCCTAATCTTCCGAATCATGAATTGTTCCATATTGATGAACAGAAGATCTATTTTGTTGCCTTTGATGTCTTGATCTATTTCACCTTGATGAGTGATTAACAAAGTATTCCAAATTTCTTTTGGGGTTTGGCACTTAAAATTTTCTTTCATATCTCTTTCGTGGTAGTAGAACTTAGAAATTATCCAGTTTGGCTTCATTATTTTTAGCAACGTTATTCTTTTTAGATCATCGTTGTGTTTATGAAATAAGGTACTCAATTTCATCTTTTTTTGAGTTTCGTGGATTATTTAGGATAGGGACGAAACATCCACCATCTGTAATAATATGCCTAAGATCTAGATCTTTCTGACTTCACAATAGGTTTCGAATCTATTTTCCACTAAATAAATCTACACTTTCAAAATAGTGGTGGTCTTTGCATAGATTAGATTGTCCCTTCTAAAAAATATTTTTCTGATTCCATAGATCGATTCATGTTTTAAAATACAATTTAATTTAAAAATCTTGTTTAGTGTGGCTCTTGATACCACATTGTGGAAATATCTTGAAGGGGGGGGGGGGGTCTAGATAGTAACCGCTTTTTATTTTAATATTTATGTTTATTTGTAAAACTTAGATTCGACTTTTTGTGAATTCAATACTTGCACAATATGAACAATATAAATAAGTAAGAGTAAATAAAGGAATAGGAGATAAGAGTTGGAAAGATCAAACCACAACACAAGGATTTATAGTGGTTCGGTTTTTTGAAGCTTCTCTTCGGCATACTCCATCCTCGATGCTACACTCTGTAGAGTTTTCTTCACTATGTCAACAAACTCCCTTATGGCGAAGAAAACCGTACACAACGTTTCTTACATCGATTTACGACACAAAGCTAAATTTCGAGTTCTAATCTTAGCTAGACTTTATCTATAACAACAAACTCAGAATCTCACAACTTCACAGAACTTCTTACAGACTTAAGGGACTTCTTCACCAACTTCACAACTTCTTCCACCACAATAACTTATGCTACAAGCTAATAACACTTACTTGGAAAGCATCACCAGATCTAAAATATACTTACAAACAATCACCAAAAACCTAACAACTACACAACTTTAGACAAGACAAATACAAATGATTTACAATTTATGATATGGATGCAACAAGATTGCAATATACACTTGGGGTGTAATACTTCTTTACTTGATGATGGAAGTATTCTTCTCTTGCACTTGAGGGGTTGAGCTTGGATCACTTGGAAACAAAGCTTTATGATTAAATGATCAAAGGATTTTAGAAAGATGTGTGGGCTATTTTAGAACAGAAATAATAAGTGCAAAAGGTGAGAAAATTGTGAGGAAAAGTCTAGTATTTATAGGACAAATTGGGGGAGCGTCTACCTAGGGCCGGTCCCCTTAAATAGGTGGGCGGTCCTTTTAATTTTAAGGGGGCCGGCTGTGTATTTAAGGGGGCCACCCTAGACTGGGGCTTCCCCATTTTATTTTTTGTGTAGGGGGAATTTTCTGGAACTTTTCTAGCTGTTTTAGGTCTGAAAATTTGAATTTTCAAATTGTTTACTTTTGTATAAAAACATTTTGCTTTTAATTGTTAGAATAATTGGTTTGTAAATGTTTTAAAAATGGTTTACAACATTTTATAAAAGTGTGAGGTTGAATAAAAATTTCTTTTGATCATAAAATGCATTAAGCATTTATTTATTCATACCTTTAAGTGATGTATTTGTTGAAATGATAATTTACTACTAATTACTTGTTTACGTTTAATTTTATGTTGAACGTTTTTATATTTTGTGAAAAAATATTAGTAATGTTTTTAGGCATTATTATTTGATCAACATGTTGTGTATTATATTATTCTCTAAAGATCCTATTTCTGTTCCTATGATTCCGATTGGACTCATGGGTAAAAGGGACTATTTTCCCAAACCCTATTAGCTATATAATTGAATTTAGTTCATCTTGCATTTCGAATAAACCTCAACTTTTATCTTTTAATGCCTCTTTGACATCTTTGGGTTTCTATTGTAGATATAAAACAAAGAAATTACTATGATTTGGGGCTTGTGACCTTTAAGGTTCTGTGTGATTGAGATTTCTTATGACTTGATTAGTGGATGATTCTTGGACTCTTTTATGTTAACGAATTGGTCAACTCTATCGACCTATCTTCTTTATTTTTATTATTTACTACTTTGGTAATTACCTTTTAATTGGCTGTTCTTCTTCACCAACATTCATCATCAAAACCCAATTGGTGGATAATTTGGTTAGGAGGCAGGGGAATTTCTTGAATTGTCTGTATGAGTGATTCTTCGACTTTCATTGTATGTTTATTTAATACTACATAAGCTTTACTTTTTCTAGAATACCCTAGAAAAACACCTTCGTGTGACTTTGGGTCAAACTTGGTTAGATAGTCTTTTATATTCAAAATGAAGCACTTGCTTCAAATACTTTAAAATATTCTAAAGGAAGGTTTTCTACTCTAAATATTTCATAAGGGGTTTATTCCTAGTAATGGATTCGAATTAATATTCTATTTAGAATATAAGTTGACATATCAACGACATCTACACAAAAACTTTTGGGGAAGGTTTGTTCATTAAGATCAGTCATGACTTCTTGTACAGGTCATATTCTTTCTTTCTACTACTCCATTTAATTGTGGAGTATGTGGAGCCGAGAAGTTATGAGTAATGCCTTGTGCATCACAATAAGCTCTGAATTTTACTTCATTGTCAAATTCCCGACCATGATCCGTTCTAATAGCTATTATAGAACTACCTAGTTAGTTTTGAATTTTCCTACTTAATATTTCAAATTTCTCAAAAGCCTCATTTTTAGTTTTTAGAAATCTAGTCCATGTATACCTAGAGTAATCATCTACTATAACCAAGGTGTATAGATTACCTCCAAAACTTTTAATTGCCGATGGACCATATAAGTCCATATGTAATAATTCTAAACAACTTTTAGTGGAGACCATATTTTTAGCTTTATGACTTGTATGAGCTTGCTTCCCAATTTTGCAAGCATCAAAAAAATGTTTATCATATTTTAGCTTAGGTAAGTTTCTAACCAATTCTTTAGATGACAGCGATTGAATTAAACGCATATTTGCATGACCAAGTCTTCTATGCCATAAGGTAGAATTATCTACTACCGTGGCAAGGCATAATTTATCTTGAGACTTATTTCCTAATTTCATTACGTATAAACCATTTTTCCTAATCCCGTTTCCTATGATTTTACCATCTTTAATTATTTCACTACCTTCTTCCTTGAATAAGACTTGACACTTATTGTCACAAATTTGACCAACACTAAGTAAGTTAAATGCTAAGTTATCTACATGTTGTACATTAGATATAGTAAGAGAGTTATTAGAGATCGTACCTTTTCCTATGATCTTTCCTTTTAAGTTACTTCCAAAAACAACATTACTTCCGTCGTATGCTTTGTAGGTAGAGAATAAACTCTTGTTACCGGTCATATGTTTGGAGCAACCACTATCTTTGATCCACTCATCCGATTCTAAGCATGTTCTCAAGCATACATATTTCAACAAAAACAAATTCAAGCGTTTGGTCCCCAATATCTCATGGGTCCGAAGATGTTAGTGTTGTACATCCCTTGCATTTGTTGCAATTGGTTGGGATATTGAAATGGGATACAATTTCCCATATGTACAAAGCCTTGGCTTTGATGGTTGTTCCAATTCATAGGATAGAAGTTTTGATGAATTGGTTCTCTAGATTTTCTTCTAGGTTGAGGTGTGTTGTGTCTTGGTTGAGAAGAGATAATTCTCCTAGGTGGAGATGTTTTTGATCTAGACTCGGTACTATACCGCTTTTGAGTGATGGTTTTAAAGACAGTTTCTTTGACTCATCAATGCAATTATGTATTAGTTTCTTCCTAGTAATAACAAAATCCGATCTAGAAGACATGTGTAGACTAAAAACGTATTTTGTCCCTTTTTCGCCATTGGTACGACTCACAGATCCAGGTAAGGTGGATCCGTGCACCTTTATGGTGGATCCACCCATCGCTTTTTAGCGGACGATCCAACGAAACTCATGGTTTTAGTTCTTCTTGTTGACACTTTACTACAATCAAATTCTAGACCTATTTTACAACTAGGCGACTTTTGATTATTTAACATTTCTCTAAGTGAATTAGCGCTTTTATCGAATTTAACAAATTTAACTTGAGTTTCTTTAAGTTTAGCATTTTCTGATTTAAGTTCTTTACATGACTCACATGCAATCTCAATTTCTTTATTTCTCTCAAGTTTCTTATTTTTCTCGTTCAATTCTAAAATTTCTTTTTCCAAAAGATCTCTTTTAGTTTTTAAATTTTTATTCTTGTTAATGATTTTTAAGCTAATTTCACATAAGCTATCATATTCAATTTGCATACTATCATTATCAAGAGAAGATGCGTCATCACTATAATGAGAAGAGTTAAGAGTGACCTCATTTAACGATTGAGCCATGAGACAAGTTTCATCATTAGTTTTGTCTTCAACGTCATTTTCTCTATCGCTCCAAGAACCTCCAATGAAGGCCTTTTGATCTTTGTTGAGAGATGGTTTTGGACAATCGCTAATGAGATGATTTGGATCACCGCATCTAAAACATTTTCAGTCACTCTTTCCTTTCTTCTCATCTCTTTGTCGGAATGGCTTCTTTTCTTCTCTTGTTTGCCTAACAAATTTACCCTTTCTTCTAAAGAACTTTTTAAAGTTCCTTACGGCCATAGCATATTCTTCATCATCGCTACCGGATGTCAAAGTTTCATCATCACTAGACTTTTTCTTAGCTTTCAAGGCAATGGAATTAACTTTTTCCTTGTTGCCTCTTGATGTGTCGTTGTGTGGTGTTTATTTATGAAAGTTCAAGTTTTTAAATTTATATTTTGCCTACTTAACCAAAACCAACACTTTAATGGGCAGTGTACCCGATCGGAGGTAGTTTTATAGTAAGTAGGGTGTCGAACACTTGGAGCGAAGTTAAATCTTTTAATTTATTAATATTTTGGTTAACTAATCTAGGTTAATTCTAATCTAAGTCAAACTTATGCTAAACCTATGTTAGTCCTAAATCTAATTCTAACAGGTAAAAGGGGGGTTTTCAGCCTGAGAGACTGGCACGGGTTTGGTGGTGACTACAATCAATTGAAGATACTTTAACCCACGCAAGCAAATTAACAGAAGATAAAAAAGCGGTTAAGCCTTATAATAAAAAACTGTATTAGCCATCATTAATCCGATTAGAAGTTCGCTTGTTTATTCAGTGCAATGATTACTTATTTCGAGGTGGCATATCATTTTTAAGACTTAGGCGGGTCTTCTTCCTAAGACCTAGATACGAGGAATTCTGTGACAATCGACGTATCGGCATAAAGCATCCTTATTTGCTGATTATAATCTATCTTAGGGATTAAAGCAATGGTGATCTTGTTAAACCCTAGCTCATAGAGACTTTACCCACTTACTGCTTAACGGTAATTTATACACTAGTAGTCCACTAACCAAGTCTTTACCAATTAATTAGAACGTACTCGTTGATCCTAAGGGTCACCTACCGGTCCAACTAAGCTCATAATCTAAAGGCAAAGATAAGTCATTATTTGTGATCCTATTGGTCTAGATGTGTAAATTACTATATGGAGAGCTATCCCGTCATCTAAAATACTTAGATTAGTAAATCACTATTTGGAAAGCTATCCCGACATCTATATTACTGTCCGTAATCACTAGGAATCCAGTTGAATGAGATGGTCTCATACAAAAGCACTAAACAAGTATGAATTGATAAACATAAACAACTTAACTACGATAAATTTAAGCATCGAGATATAAAACAAAACCAAACAATTCAGATCATTAATAATGAACGGGTTAATACCCGAAGGTATTAGCCTTCAAACATCATAATTAATACAAGAGTAATTGATTTAGCTAAGGTAAACTAACCGAGTTAAAGGATGATACCAAAAACTGAACGATTACAAAAGTATAAAAATTACACGTTGTCTCCTATGGATTGGAATGCGTTGCAAGACCTCTTCTGCTCTTTTTTTCCTCTGAAAATATACTATTAGTGTTTAGGTATCGAGAAAATTTAGCAACACTTAAAAACTCGTTTTTGAGTTTTCAATTTATACTGTCTTGAGGTACTGTTTCAATACGGTGTAGCCAGATGAAATTGATACGGCGTAATGGAGTTCTTGGAGTAAAAAAAAGGAGAGGAAGGGTCTACGTTTGATATCTTCCAGAATATTCACATTCTATATCTTGAATACGGCGTATAGGTCTTCTTTGGATACGACGTATTGATCTTGTTTCCTTTGTGGTCTTTGGTGAGTGTAGGCACGGATACGCCGTATCTTCTTAATGGATATGACATATTGGTCTTCATAATAGTAATCTTCAAAATATCTTCATTTAAGCTCCAGAATGCACGCCTTTTGCTATGTTTCACCAATTACTCCATAATTACTGCAATTCTTAAATATAAACGATTAAGTAACAATTCTTTGCAATAACTATACAAAATGGGCTAATAACATAGGATAAATGATGCTATAAAATAGACGTTATTTGATGTCATCAAATATCCCCCCACTTGAATCCTACTTGTCCTCAAGTAGCCTTTAGAAGTGTATAAAAATGTATCCATTAAGGATATTTTTTGTTTAAAATACTTATTTGATCTATTACAAGTACACAACCAAACACCTCACGAAGTAGGAAGATGAAAACACTCAAATCACTCAACTAATCTATGTGGTAACATGTAACTAATTCGCTTATTGCTCGGTCGTGACGAGTATTCTATCACAAGCTTGGCAAGGATACACATCTCCACCGCTAAAGCTAAGGAGTAACAAGTTTATAAAGGTAAATATGGTTTTAAAAGAACGCATATTTATGAAATACTCTAACTAATATTTATCGATACCAATATTCTAGGAGGGTGACAAAGACCACACATACACACCCGTAACGACGAGATAGACACATGTGACTGCTCACTCCCACCTCAAATAAGCTAAAGAGTAGGAATAGTAGAGTAATATAGGTTGTGGATCTTCTAACTTTCACCAATAGTAATAAACCAACAAGGCAGCTGAGACATGCATACATGGCCGTAACATCAGAATAGACATGCACGCTCGATCACATCCTCATTCGCATAAAACCCATGGTTAAATGATTAGGAACGGAAATAAATTGTATGTTAAATAAAAATAAAGGGTAAAAAAAAAACAAAATAGAATAAAGTCTAAAATACAAGTTGCTAGACCACCTTTCCCCGACCGTTAACAAGATAAAGACACAACTTTTTACAACGTACTTAGATCGAGACAAAAACAAAACCTAAGTTGGCGTTCCCGTATCGTCCAACTCCAAACAACCTAAACTTTAACATACTTTACAAGGCAAGTTGGCGATAACTTCCACTTGTAACAAAACTCTGCCTCTCGATTTGTATCAACTGAATAATTGATCCCCTTCGTTTAAATACCTTCGAAGTTGCGAAACGATTAATCTCAACTTTACCTTCTCTTTTTTTAGGAATTTTTCTAACTTTTTTGATTTTTTTTGCTATCCACTATACTACGAAACTCGGTATAGTTTTCACCATCTTCCACGATCAAATAATTACCGAATATTCCTTCGCTAATTACCTTCATTCTTCGGACGTACCATTACTTGCGATGGGTAAAAAATACAATGCGTTTGACTAGATATACATTTCCCATTTGCGATGTGCAAATTTCTCCAACCGTTACCAAAAGATAGAAAATTTTGACACAAGACTCTGGAAATAACAAACTATTATACAACTTTAAGCGACTAACAACTGTAAAATAAACTTAATCTAACCGGGTAGGCTAAGGTGTAAAGGTGTAACGAAACAAATAAGTGGTGTAGTTCCTAAATGATTGGCTCTACGGGTTGTTCTAGGGGTATCTTACTCTTAAAGTAAGAGTAAACAAAGGGTTTATATGGGGGTTAACTAACCAGTGTAGTTAGTTAATAAGCAACATGTAAAGGCGATTTGGGTGTAATCCTAAAATTTACCAATTTAAACAAGTTACTTCATCTAAATCCATAGTACTTATCACTGCGGTCTCGAATAGATATACTACAAGCCAATTCCAAAATTCAACAACAACACCACAATACACTCATATTTGTGAATTTGGGTAAACATTTGGAAACGGATAAGGTTAAATCCTCACAATATCTATCAAGGGTTATTGTGTGCGGGTTATGTAACATGTGATTTCACAAGTAAATTTGAGAATAATTTTAAGTTTGAGCATAATTTAAGCATTTTAGTGTGAAAATTAGGACAAGTAAACATTCTAATTCCATCCCCCCCACTTGAATTATACAACGTCCCTCGGTTGATATAGATAAAACAAATAAATACGAGATTAAAAAAAGAATTAGAATGAGAAACTCCCCTGATATTTGCTCGTAGATGATCCCATGTTGAGTTATTACCACGATATGTTGAACAACCGTCTTGAAGTTTCAAGACTCCAACACTTTAAGATCTCTATATTTGTAAATTCTCCAACAATATTCATCGATATTTCTTTTACGAGGTCTTGTGTAAAATAGGAAAAACATGCATTCCTATCTTGGTATCTACGGGTAATTTACACTAAACTAAACAAACTAAGTACGGGCCAGTCTGGTGAATACGTCATATCATGTGAATAAATACGCCGTATTTCCAGAACTAACAATAATGTTTTTAAAGTGCATAAAAAAGTAAAGACTGATAACGTCCAGACAATCAATACGCCGTATGGTATGAAGTGGATACGCCGTATTGATGTCTGGGAAGACAGACTCGATAAAATTAGATAACAAATTTGGGTTGTCTTCTGGGAAGCACTTTTGTTTACAGCAAAGTCTTTAAGTTAGACTTTTCTTTAGCTTCCACATATTTGGAATCACTCTCTTTCTCCATTCATCTCTTTGGTGTTAATACCCTGATTGGTTCTGCAACATATTCATGAACTATGGTGTTGAACTTACCGACAAGCTTAATTCTATCATACACAAACAAATCAAATCATCATACCATGATATATATACAAAAATATGAGAACTTGTTTCAAAGTTAGATACATCACGATATGAATAATAAATGTACAAAAGATATAAACAAAGGATAAGGATAGGGGGATCATAGGTTAGGCTGCTGCTGGTCCTATTGGGCTGTGGAGGTACTGGCACTGTCAGTCCTATGCCTGGTGCGTCTCTGGAATACCACATGTGAGCTACCTTGAAAAGTCCTATCAAATGCCTTCACACTACATTCCATAAGGTTATGATAATATACGCAAAACATCTTATTGGAAACATTTCATCTCATATAGTTTTCTAAATTTTAAAGTACTCTTTATCTTTTTTAATGTGTTATGCAGTTATGCTTTCAAACCAAGCATGTGTATTTAACAATGTCATCATTCATGATGAAAAACATGCCTAAACTAGAATTGAGTATCATCACCATTAATACAAGCACTAGTGTATACAAACAACTCTATGCTAATTATTCTGTAAACTCTAAAACACACCTTCTTTGATAATGTTTGGATATCTTCAAACCTAAGATTTCGGTTGACTATGAGTTTCACTATGATTTTATTGCAGTTGTATTTCATAGTCTCGTCATTACTAAGTCTAGGAATGTATTCCCTCAATCAAATCAACATTCAATGTATTTAATGTCGGCCGGAAGTGGAATATAACACTTGGTGATTAGTTATCTAATATCTTTCAATTCCAAAGTTGTCAAATCATCTTGCACAAATGCAAATGTTACTATTTTATCCCTTATAACTTATATGATGTTCATTAATGATTACTTTAGTGTGACTTAAGGCTTCCACCATGTGCTTTTTCATCAAAGAGTTAGGCCATTTCGAGTTTCACTCAATGACATTTCATATTTGCCATTCATACTTGATTCACCACATATGTTTCATCTACCAAACATATATACCCAAGGTTGTAATGTATATTTCTTTAAAATACTTACAAGAAACTTTATTTTAATCTAAGGGATAAATTCTTTCTTTGATGAAAATTTGTTTCTAATATGTTTAACAACATATTCAAATTTAGAAAAATAAAACAAAGTACTCCAACTAGCTTTTAGATGTACTCATAAGCTATCTTATTTATAATTAAAAGTCAAATCTAACAAGTGATTGATTTAACAATAGAACTTAAGATTCTTCTCAGAAGATGCATTCTTTTTAATCCACATTTGGATTCTTGCATTTTTATATACTATGTAAAGATTATATTGGATTCATAAAACCTCTTTTGATTACACACCGTCCTCACAACGTAATCATCTAATAAAGAGTTTTGAAATTTAATTGTCATATTTCTTTCCATGATAACAAGTATGACAATTTAATCATCTTTATATATATTTAATATTCGTAAATGAAGAAGTTTTAATCATAGTCAATTTCTTGAGTATGAATAAACACTTATGTCACTTGACGTGCAATAAATATGTATACAATATTGTCCTTATAAGTCTTCTCTTAAAAGAAACTCATTGAAACCCCATCATCTAACCGATTGGTAAAAGAACAATCAAATTCCAAGAATATGATTATCTCTTTTTGGACAACATCTTACATTCATAATTTTTTTGAGTCATTCATCAGATTCAAGATCTGATAATGCACCTCTTATGGTTAGTAGGTTTTCTCATGATCCTCTAACTCATATTCCTCAACTTTGCTTGAGGTACCCTTACGAAACTATAGTTGTGAGTAAGATCATTCTAAGGTTTGACGTTTACATGTTCATCCTTAGTATGACTTTTTCTAGTGCATTTAGAAGGTTTGTGTATTCTTTTATTGTATCTTTACTAGATCTACAAATGCTCACACTTACCTTTTGTAAGAAGAGACTATTCTTCAAAAAGATAGCATATAGAGCTATAATAAATTATTCTCATTTGTGAAATAAAATACATAAATAGTTCTAGGCTTTTGTTAATAATAATCTCCAAGAGATTTTAACAAATTCAAAACTTTAATCAAGACACAATGGGATTTATCCCATTTTATTACTAAAATAATGTCTTAATAACCTTTTAAGTTGGAGTCTTATTGAGTATATCCATGACATACTCAATTATCTAACTTTGATATCTTTAGGAGTTAAATAAGTTAAGGTCATCATGAATCAAAACAATATCAATATATAGTTTGATTATTCTTTTATTCGACATACCATAAAATTATGGTATTCCGAGAAGATCGATATTGTGAGACATTTCCCACAATTCATTAGATGAACTTACATTTTATGGCTTTACCTATTTTTTGTCAACTTAAGTCAAACTAAAATGACATCAATAGTATTTTTTAAGCCTATTGCATGCTTTATTTTATAAGTATTTGATCAAGTTAATATGTTTTCCTAATAGTTGTCATAACCATCAATACATTGACTATTAGTTTTAAGTACTTGCCAAGCTCAATGCGTCAGTACATGTCTTATCAAGAAGATCATAACAAGTTAACTATTACTTTACGTTTATGTATTTTCACAAGTAAAGGGACTTTAAGTACATATCTTAACAACAAGGTGTTGGAGTCATGCTTCATGTCATGATAAATAATTTATCGGTGATACATGTGAGCTATGGCCGGTCATATACATTACACAGAAGGTACCATTTAATATATCATATTTATTGTTTGTTACGTTTATTATATAACCTACCCTAATTGGGAATCAACAAATTGGGCTTTTAATTAAACTATGCTTATATTTATTATTGGACTAGAAAACAAAATGGCAAGCCCATTGTGAGGCTCATTAGATGGTCGGCCTAGGAGGAAGTCAAATGAGGGGATAAGTAACATTTTTTGGTCATATATTTTTATAACAATTTACAAAAATAATCTCCTCCCCTTTCTGCTAATTGTGAAGGCACCCATAAAAGAAATAACCAACCTAGGAATTTTAGCTTTGATTCATCTATCTTGGATCTGTTTGTTTCTATGGGGTGAGAAAGGGTTACGGGTTAGAAGAACTAGCATCTAACGGGGTATTCGTGAGTGAAGTGTAGTGGTTTTTCTACATATTATGTGATCTTCCTTAATTACAGTGGTTTTAGGTATTAGATCGTGTAGTGGTGATTTTCTCTGTTTGATCTACCGAATCACGCTACAAGGTATACCCCTTACTTTGTTTTATTCGATTATTTTCATATGGCTATATGGATCTGGTTAAAGGTGATTGATCCACTGCGTTTATATATTTATTTCATGTTATTTATTTATGTAATCACCTATAAGAAATCATAACAATTATTAAACTAAAGTAAAAATGAGCATCGTCTCATGGCCTCAATAGTAATTTCAAGTTAATTTCAAACTTCATGGTTATGACTTTTCTTGAAAACATAATCATGTAACGTACCTTTTTATATTGACATATTTTCCTAATAGGATAACATACATTAAATGTGTAATAGTCCTAGTAGAATAATAATTTTCTTACTTTGCAGTCAAGAAAGCCATTAGTAATATTGTTCTGAGTTGTTCTTTGCATACAATTCAGATTTCTCCCACTTGTGCATGTCACAACCTCATCGCATAAAACAACACTATGCAAGTTAGTTTTTTGTATCTACAATATGATAGTGTCACAGATAGAATATGAATTAAGCCAAGCTCAAAACATGTTAACACAACTAGTGTATATAGAACTCTATCGATTAATAAGGAATCGTGCATAACTATCTTATTGACAACATAACAGGAAGCGACACCTCAAAGGCAACAAGTTATCAAAGATAATACATGGTGATTCTAACTAAATGATTTTGTGTACTACTTGGAATGTTAATTTATTATTTAGGCCATGCCCTGAAGTAAAGTGATTATCTGGTTACATTTTAAGGCAAACAACTCATAGCTCCCACTGAATTTGACAACATTGCAAGTATGTCATTTTGATTCATACAATGCATTGCTCCTACTAGATCAAAGAACATTATGAGTGTTCCTTTAGTAGTGAAAGTGAATAGAAATTTATTCATCTTTCTATTTCTTCAATGTCTACACATTATTGCTAATGTGAGTCGCATGGACTAGTAAGCAAGTACTTAGATATCTAAGGAAGTGTGTTCAAGTTCTATAGATGATGGACTAGCCATTAAAGATATTTATTATCTTGAAAAATTGTCATGCGATTCCTCCTTTATCCGTCTACTTTATCACAAGGGTGTGTAGCGCCTTTTACCGAGTTAAGGTAACAACTATAGACACGAGTTCTCTAGTTATCGCCTTTTTTCTAGTTTTTTTGGTGATATTTCCGTCTTCAATTCAAACCTCATAAATATGTCTTGATTACAACAAAATATTTTATTCGGTAGCTATAGACACACGTTCTCTACAACAAGATATTTTATTCGGTAGCTATAGACACAAGTACTTTACCACAAGGGTTTGTGTTTAGCCGAACTTTTAAAGTGTTAAGGTAACAAACTATAGACACGAATTTATAGGTTATCGCCTTTTTTAGTTTTGTTGGTGATATTTTCGTCTTCAACAAACCTCATAAATATGTCTTGTTAATCAACAAGATAATTTTATTGGTAGTGTAGACAACAAGTTTCTAGTTATATAAGTTTTTATCAATGCATTTGAAGATTTCAAATGAATAAGGGTATTGAAGACATCTTGAAAGAATAAGAGTGCAATTAACTTAACATGTAAGTTTGCTATGTGTTCTATTTAAATTTTGGATAATTCTAGTGTTCTTATTATAACTTTTTCACAATTAAAAAGTATAGGACATAGTCTTGCATTTTTCCAAGGAAAATTAGACACGGTTTGTCTTTCACATGTAAAGAACAAACCCTTGTTTATGGTATACATTGCATTAATACATTAAAAGAACTTGCAAAGTTCAATTTCAGCATTTTCGATAATTACTCTCTTTAAAACTAACTACCTTATGTATAACATAAACAAAATTTTAACTTTACAAGAGTCTAGATTAACTTGACGTTCTACCTTTTAATGCAGGTTGATCTACTAGAAAATGGTAATACTCAAAGGGTAAACAACGAGTGTTAATTGCCTACATGTGCAATCTTTATTCATATAAGGCCTCAAGGCTTTCATAATCCGAATTCAACGCAATATTTATTCTGGTATAATCATAGCTAAGATGGCATGTTTCGCCCCATCGTATGGCTCGGGTCGAAGGTCTTACGAACCAATACTTAATTTAAGTTGTCCAATACAAAATCTGTAATTATATAGTCTCAGGTCTGATACGATTATTATATTACCTTGTTTTGCAATTCACCTAAGACTGTCTTAGAGTAAAAAACAAACTCAAGTGATTTCGTACTTGAATGGCAAATGACTTAATTTAAAGGGTATAACTGTTTGGATATAACAAGTGTACCAAAAATGTGTACAAGGAAGCATGCATACAACCTTGTAATACTAACATTTTTAAAACAGTTTTTGCTCGTTTTAATTTCTATGTACTAAAAAGTCTCTTTTATTATATAAACAACAAGTGATCTATAAAATTAGGGTTAACACAATTATTTTTACAATATTCGATTATAAGTAAATATCACTACGGGAAAAGATCAATTCATCACGGGAAGTAATCAAACCCTAGATAGATACCCGCAAGAGATTTATTCCATCATTAGTAAAAATACGACATACTTTTAATATCGTTAAAACATTGACGTAACAATGTTGTACATGCGTTGCTCTGTCGCGAATCCTTTTTGGGAACCATAAAACCATGGGTAATAGAACGTTGCAAGAACAATAGTTTTTACATATATTATCGAGTCTCGGTCATTCAAAGTGTACATGCAAGTACATATCAATAAGCAAATATACGGAACGATTTCTTAGTCATGTTAATTTTTCTAAAATCATTTTTGCACATATATATATATTATTATTATATATATAGAGATATATATATATTTTATATAACATATATATATTATATATACTCAATAATATATATATATATATTTATATATATATATATATATATATATATATATATATATATATAAGTAAAACCAACTCGAAACAATTAATAATACTAAAACACGTAAACATTTTATGCACATAATACGCGAAATAATGGTTTATTTTTTTTTATTTAATTTGGGCAACCAAACTACAAAAATAAAGAACACCACAACATGTTGTCTGGATCATCCTAGAACATGTGCTACATATACATTGAAAATTCGATTGCAAAGGTCATTATACTTAGTATATACAAGAAAACTACAAAGCTGGTTGAACAGAATTTCCGACTTTAGACCACGATCAGACAAAGAAAAAGACTTTGCCACTTTTTGCACTAAACATAAAAGTTTTAAGTATATGAGTTTAGAACTAAAAAACAATCAATCACACATGCAAATTCAAGGCATATCAAGGTTTAAGAACCATGATTTACATGCATGTAAAAACATGGTTATCAATTTAAACAAGTAAATAATCAACAATAAGTCATAAAACGCGAATTATAAACCAAGTTGCATAATAAGCGTGTATAATCATGTAAAAACCTGAACCATATTATTTTTTACAGATTTTTAGTGACTCTTAGAAGTTTTTATTTTCATAAAAAACAAACCCAAATGGCGTTACTCATCAAAAGCAAGAAAACATCAAAAATATGTGTTTTAAGTGTTTTTACACGTTTTTATGTAATTATATAACTATATGAACGGCTCATGATGCCACTATTGGAATTAATTATCTAATAACCTAATATTACATGAATTACGCAGAGGAAAATAAACTTATATAGCATATAGAATTAACATAAACGTAAACAAGGAAACGTGTACCTTTTAGCAAAAATAAGCTATCGAACAACGAAGCTAGTGATCACGTATGTGTGATCGTTTAGATTCACGAAACCTCAATCAAGTTACTAAATAAAATAACCTTTACGTGTATCCACACTACACATTAACCATTGCTACCCGAATGCTAGTTCTGAGACAAACGATTTATTAAGAACTGAATTCACTATATACTAAGAAAACCAAAACATAAAATCCCTTACTTGGGGACTTTATAGTTTGATACAGGAGTATTGGAGAATAAGAGAGATGGGATGAATGATGAGAACCTTATGACCTTGTTTTTATAGTGTTAGGATCCTAGGGCATCCTGAAAAATAATAACTGAGGCCTAAGCTAAACATAAGCATGTCCCTTCCCTTAAGCCAATATGGTCGGCCCCATAAAAGTCCCAAAAATGCCCCAAGTTTGACATTTTAAAATATTTAATTACTATGCACATTTACATATTAATTAAAGGCTAACAGTTAATTATTAGTAAAATAAATAATCAACGACAGTTAATTATTATCATTAGATTAATATATTTAGTAATTATGCACTTATGTTATTATATATACAAATAGAGTAGTATCTATGTGTATACGTGTGTGACCCCTATAGACTCACATATTTCTAGCCATATAAATATATGTATAACATGAGCACTTCCCAATCGTTCTGAATGAATTTAACTCCTTCGAGAAGCTTGTGGCTGCATTTCAGACTGACAATGTACGTTTCAGGCTCAAGCTCTATCTCTTTTCTTTTCTTGTTAGAGGGTAATGAAGGATCTTGTTCGGGTAGAGGTAGTGATTCATCAATGCACAAAGACTTAGCAGTCTCTTTTAATCGATCATACTTCCTTCATAAGGAGTTCATTAATTCAGGCACACATTTATTTTTGTTTGATGGAATGATAGCACCCAACTCATCTCGTTCACTTAGACCGAAATCACTAATCTTGAAGTCCATGTGATGTTCAAATTTACTAATATCATTGTCTTTGTATACAGTTATTGCAACTGATTTAGTTTTAAGATAAATGTAGATGCCAATGATCTTTTCAGGTTTCCTTCTGTTTAATACAGTCTACACCTAGTTGTCATACATTTTATTTTTCATCTCAACTATCTTTTTGAGCTTTTAATTGTGTTCTTTGAGATGTGCATCTTGAATGTTCAAGAAATGTTTGCTGCCTGAGACCTTAATCCCAACCTCATTTACTATTTTTGCTGCAACTTTCATTAGTTCGTCCTTGCTCAACTCAGCATTTTTAGCAGCCTGTTCCATCTGTTCCTTCTTGTCTAATATATACTGAAGCTCATCGCTAGTTATTTGAACCATTTTTCCATCGATCATGTAGTCAATTAATACATGTGCATCAGGGTCCTGATGAACTTTTCTAGAAGCCCTTACTAGCTTTGTTAGTTTGATGAATTTTGTTGTGATTTGAGTTGAAATGACAGTCTGAATCGGAGTAGCCTTAATGACTTAAGGTACTTAGACTGGTACTTCAGTTTCTTTGGGTTTTTTAGGTTGAATCTCTTTAGTAAATTTCTACCCTCAATAGGTGCATTAACTTCATTGGGTGCAGCTGTTGGTAATAATGTACTCCTTGAGAGGGTAGATGATGATGTTCCATTGAAAACCATTTCAGTGACCATTGCCTTGATATTAGAGGTGTCAGTCTTGAGAGTGGCAACGTTAAACTGAATGATGTTCGGGGTTCCTTCTATCTTAGTCAGCCTTAGACCAAGATTCCATAAGAGATTCGGAAAGTTTTCTTCTAATTCCCTTTGAGTGAGACTAAGAGCTTGATAGAGTCAGCAAGTGTTGTAATACGAGCGTCCCGACCATTGACAATGAACTAAATGGATTCGACTAGAGTTTTTAGGCTGGGAATGTTAGATTCCCTCATGATGGTGGTGAGCTTATTGAGGTTGGAAGAAATCTTGATGTAGACTCAGAGGCTTGAAGCAGCTGTTAGATTTAGTGTCCAAGTTCATAACTAATTAGTAAGACTGTCGTTAAAAGTAGAGTCCTTTTTAGGTTGCTGTCAGTGGACCGTTAAAAGAAATAATAAAGGAGAGATAATATTAATTAGAATTAATATTATATGTATAATTAATTGGTTTATTAATTTATTAATAGTTGGTAAATTAATTAGAAGCTAATTATAAAGAAGCGTGGGCTGAATATGAACTAATACAAGGTGTATCAAGTTGAACGGGCCGGGAAGACCCATAAGGGACCCATGGGACTTTTTTGGGGGGTCCCACATCCCTCTAAAGAGCTATTCCAAGTCCTTTCCTCTCCATATAAATAGAGGGGCATGCCAAGGCTTTATTTGCTCATTCTCTCTTTCTCATTCCTACTCCTTGTAAGAGTCAACTCATGTAACGAGACCTTAGGAGTTTGAATCCCTTTTCTTTTGGTCGTGTGGTTGTGAGCTCTTAGAGGTACTTCCTTTCGTTTGAGTACGTGCCTCCAAGTTCGACCAAGGTGGTCTGTGTGTGAGAAATCTGATTTTCTAAAAGGTTAGTATTTTTTTATTTATTTATATATTTATTTCTTTTAAGTTGCTTTTATATATTAGGTTAAGATCCTTTAGGTTTTAGTTTCCTTCTTGCCCTAGATTAATTGTTGTTTCCTCTTTATGTTAATCTAGTTAGGGTATAGAAAACCCATTAGTGATAATCAGTGTCTCTTTTAGCTTAATTATTATTTGCAGATTAATTATCTATCAGTAGGTTGTTAACATGTGATAAGTATAAATAATTGAATATTATGTTATTGTCTTGTTGATCATTGAATGTTAATATGAATTTACATTTTAGAACCTTATATTTTAAAATTTTAAATGTTTAAAATAGAACCCAAAACTTTAAAATGTTTAATAGAAACCTTATACATATTATAATTGCTATATTGTATATGTATCATTAAATATAGATACATCATTAGTCAATTGATAAATCGGCTCAGCCATAGTGAACAAACTATAAGAGAGGTATAAGGCGGGTCGTTTTGCTTCCCTAAAGAAGTTGGGTTTTTAATATGCTTCGCGCTGACCCGCTTCTCCGTTTCTTTGTGTGTTTAATGAGCTACGAGATACTTTTGATTGGATGATGTCAAGATTAAAAAGTATTAGTTTACAAAGTACTAAAGAAAAATCCAGTTTTAGATTATAGCAATGTGTAATGTATGCTAACCATAAAACACACATCTCTCATATGGGGTTGTAAGGAGCACGTGTGGTTTACCGGTACATTAATAAGAGAACATAAGTGAGAGGTGATGTGGGACTCGTGATTCTCGAGCAGACTCAAGCTGAGAACTACGCGGGTTTTTGCATGGTTAAATTCACCATCTTATTCATGATCCCTAGATTCCCGTCATTGGTCCCAGTCATGAATAGTAAATGAGCATATCCGAAATTAACATATCATTGATCAAAATTAATGAATCTCAAAAGAACTAGGAATTTCATAGAGAATGAAACTGACAAAGACATTGTCTACCTAAAATACATTCGTGATGTGATTACGTCAACCCTCTTCATAAACGAATCTAAAATATGGATCCCATCGTTAATTTAAAATTGGGTAATTAATTAAGATATATTCTAACTAAAACTGTTTTATCTTATAGATGTCTACTAAAAATGGTGTCAATCCTCCCGCTCCAAATCCCGCACATAACTCAAACTTCTCATTACTCTCAGTTCTTAGGAAGGAAAGACTCATCGTTCCTAACTATATGGACTGGATGCGAAACCTTAGGTTCACCCTAAGGTACGAGAACAAAGAGTATGTTCTCGATGAGCAAATTCCCACAATCGATGATGATTCAACCCAAGAAGAGATTGAAGCTCACCAAAAGCACTATGATGATGCAAACAAAGTGTCATGCATCATGGCATCTTCCATGAGCCCTAAGCTGCAAAAGACTTTTGAGAACACTTAGGCTTATGAAATGAACCAACAAATCAAAGAAATGTATCAAGCAAAGGCAAGCAAGGAATGCCTTGATGTTGTTAAATCCCTCATGGCTTGCAAACCGAAACTTAGAGCCTTTATTTGTGCTTTCATCTTAGAGATGAAAGGGTACTTTGACAGATTGGGATCTTTAAACATGGTTTTCGATGCTGAGCTTTCTATCAACATAATCCTATCTGGTTTAGCAACTGATTACAATCAGTTTGTGCTCTCATATCAAATGAACAGGAAAGAGACCTCAATAATAGAACTTCATAGCTTGTTGCAAACCGCTGAGCAAAGGATCAAGAAAATTGAAGTACCCTCTACTTCAGCAGCTCCTGTGTTGACTGTTGGTCACAATGCAAAGAAAAGAAAGACTTCTCATTCTAACTAGAAAGGATAGGCCACAAAAGGAAAGTCTAATCATGGGTCTAAGAGAAAGGCTAAATTTGAGATTGCGTCTACAAGCGATCCAAAGGAATCAGTGTGCTTCTACTGCAATACAAAGGGGCATTGGAAGCGTAGCTGCCCAAAATATCTGAAGGACCTCAAAGACGGAAAAGTCAAAAAGGGTAGTCACTCAAGTATGTTTATGATCGAACTCCATAATACTACAACTTCATATTCATGGGTCCTGGATACAGAGTGTTGTACTCACATTTGCACTGTTTTGTAGGGTCTAAAGGAAAGTAGGAGGTTGAAGCATGGAGAGCTTAACTTAGTTATAGGAAACAGGAAAATCACGCTTGTGACAAGGATTGGAAAGTACGAGCTCATGTTAAAGTCTGGAATTAGGATAGATTTAAATTTATTCGTCAAAAGTGACAATAAATATTATTTCATTTCATGCTTTGTTTAAGGATGGTTATAAATTTTCATTTGATAATAAGAATGGAGATATTTTGGTTTATTCAAATGGTTGTTTTATGTTTAAAGCTTCTCCTTGCAAAGGCATATATTGAATTGTTTGAAATGATATAGTCATAATGGCAATGCGATTTTAAATGTTGGTTCGTCTAATGAGCTTGATAAATCAAAATTGTGGCATTCCCGTCTTGGGCACGTAAACAAGAAACGCATCACCCAACTCCAAAAGGATGGAGTGTTGGAATCATTCAACTTTAAATCGGATGATGTATGTGAGTCTTGCTTATTGGGCAAGATGGACCTAAATCACAATTCACAGGATCGTGTGAAAGAGGTGAAGGATTATTGGTATTAGTACACACAGATGTGTGTGGACCATTCCGATCTACCACAAAAGATGGAAAATGCTACTACGTTACGTTTACTGATGATTTCAATAGATATGGATATGTTTATCTGATTAAACATAAGTTGGATACCTTTGAAGTATTCAAAAGGTATCAAAACGAGGTAGAGAACCAACTGGGCAGAAAGATAAAGGTACTCCAATCCGATAGGGGAGGAGAATACCTTAGTATTGAATTTTTTGATCATCTTAAAAACTGTGGTATTAGTTTCACTAGTCAAACTCACTTGATAACGCCAAAATTTACATGGTTTCTATGGCGTTTTATTTGTATATATTTTATCATATCTCGTTTGAACTTTCGTTTCTTACTTGTCTAAATTGCTTGCAGCTTCAATTGAAGACACTCTAACTAAACTCAAGAAATTTTTTTTTTTAATTTTTTCACGCACTTTGAAGAAAAATACAATGAGTAAGAAAAGATTTCTAGCTATAGTTCAAGATGTGCACCGCACTCACTATTGTATACGCCGCACTTACCTATATAGCCGAAAACCGCCGCACTTATACCTAAGTGCGCCGCACTTTCCATCTGATGAGAAGAAATAAATGAAGACTTTAATGCAAATGCATTAACACACTAAGTACGCCGCACATATTACCTAGTGCGCTGCACTTCTTCAATCAGCATTTAATACTATCACATTTAATCACCAAGTGCGCCGCATAATTTCTTGTGTGCGCCGCACTTTTCACCCAAATTCAACCTATAAATAGAGGACGAAATTTCACTTTAAAATCATTCCTCCCTACTCCTCTCTCATTCTACAAATCTTCTTCTTCACACGCACACCGATCCTTTTGTCCTTCATTCATAAAAACACCAAAAAACACCACTACCTTTAAAGAATAAAGATCTAACAATCAAGAACAAAGACGGTTGTCAACTTAGTTATTGAAAAAATGAAAGTTTATGTTAAGTCTACTTTTGTTATGAACTCCTTAGCCATAAGAGGCTAAATCTCTCATGACTACTCGATAATGTTATGATAATAAATAAGTGTTTGGTATGATCTTGATCTCTTTAATCTCAAGCTTATGTTGCGATCCTATTATATCTTATCTTGCCAGTTTTGCTTATCAACTTGAATTATATAATCATATCGGTATAGGTCTAAAGACCCGTTATGATCTATGTGGTTTTAAAGATTTGTCTATGGTTTTAATCGTTTGTGCCGAGAAATCCACTTTTGTAAATTGATAAACAAATAAGCTTTGATATACTAGTAACTGAACTATTTGAGTGACACATTTGGTCTGGTTAACTAAATATAAGTCTTGGGTTAAACAAGTTAGTTTGTGTAAACATTTTCTGACGAGAAGTCCTTTTTATAAATTAATGGCCCATCTTTGAGGTCAAATCATTTCCAACACTTATAAGTTATTTTGAAGTATTCGAGTAGTCATCCTAATTATCATTGGTAATAATTAAAGTTACTTTTAAAATTGTTAAAGTCTATTTTCTTTCTGATTATTTGAACACTACTCAAATCCCTGTAGAACGACATGGTCTTACCTAAAAAGATTATACTACATACATGGGTTATACTTTTACCCGTGTGTTTCCATATAATTATCTAGTATTTTCAGTCTTATAAATTTAAAGCTTTTGAAACACATCAATAAGCAACTTTGATCTTGACCACTACAAACCAATATCACACTTCTAATCCAAGCCTTCTAACTCTTCAAATTACCCTCCAT
>BQNB010070486.1:1672-33104 GCA_026074375.1 Tanacetum coccineum
GAGATCGAACCATAAAACCATTTTCTGACATTGTTATTTTCAAATACTCCCCCTACACATGTGCTTCGAGATTCGAAATTGTTTAGCACATGAAGGAAAGAGTTGAACTTAGAGTCTTAAAGATCACATTCGTCTATAACATATTTTAATCACAATTTTCTCCCCTTATTTTAAATAATAAAACACGTAGTATTTGAAATACTAATTGATTAAAATTTGACATGAAAAATTATACCATGATATTGCATGAATTCATTTTCCGATTGCTCCCCTTCAACAGTATATGTGGGATACCAATATTTATTAAAACTTGACATTGGAATGAAAAATTGATATGACACCACAAAATGTTGAAGACGGAGTGAGATGCCTTAGTGAACTGTGTATATTAATAATTGACATTATAAGTTTCCACATTTTAATTTCACAGAATGTGTTTGGATACATAAAATTGACATTTATGAGATGTATCCGACACATTAAAAGGCTTTGTTTTTTTTTTAAAAAGCTCCCCCTCAGAAATTGATTCACATAAAATGACATTCTACGAACTACAATTCTTTGAAAAATTATTCGAGGAAGGGAGTGTTGAACACACAATTTTAACAAATACCACTTTTTATGGAAAAATACCACAAATTATATTGTAGACAATTTAGACAATTGAAGTACTTTTTGGAAAAAATTGTTGTTGCTACGATTTTAAAAACATGATAGAAGACTCTCTTCTATTTTAGAGTAAGCGCACCTGAGGCGTACACTACCCTCTTACATTCGGGACGAGTTTAATGCCTGAAATGTAACATAAGTCATAGAGAAAATTTTAGAATGACATGTTTGAAGCATTTGAAACTCGCTGCTCAACCTTCATTTACACCGCCTGTGTCGATGTGAATCAACATTTCTAGGTACTTAAATTTATCGATTCCAATAGACAGTCGAGAAGATTCGTTTTGTATTTTTGAAAAATTTTCTGATTTAATATTGTGTATTTTCTTAGGTTTTTATATTATTTCCTATTTTCTTTTTGTTGAGTTTTCTATTTTGTGTATGTCTTTTTCAAAATTTTTTATAAATCAAAAATAAAGAGATGAAAAAAAAATATTTACAAGTCGAAGTTTCCATCAGCAGTGCCATTTTCTTTTTTTTTCAAAAATATTTATAAATCAAAATAAAGAGAAAATAAAAATATATACACGTCGAAGTTTCCATCAGCAGTGACAGTTGTTGCTAGAGTTCAAGCAGATGAAGTTGAATCTGGTTGTTGACTTTTATCGGATGCATCAGCAGTAGTAACATCGGAAGACTTTGAAACAACTTGATTTTCTCCATTTAAAGTATTCGTCGAACAAATGACCGAATATACTTTCCAACTCTATCATTGATGTCATGACTATCAATCTACTTTAGGAACTTTTGTTGATGTTGTGTTGCGAGGCTTGAACCATTTTGTTCAAACGTCATTTGACATTAAGGATCGAGGCTTGAACTGATGTGTTCAAACGTCATTGCAATTTCATCATTTATGAATCCATTGTGACACTGGTTTCTAAGATATCAACTTTTTCAGTAACCACACTATGAGATTTTCCTTGTTGATATTACATAAGGTACCTGCACTTAAATCAAGACTTTGTTCCTTCTAAACATTAATTGATGTACCTGCAGTTACATCCAGAGTTTGTTTACATTCATGAATATCAGGGATATCTACATTTGAACCATGTGGGGGTTCACTGTCAACCTTGCTTGTGCAAGAGTTGGATAACTTTCCTGTAGGAATCCACCTAAGACCAACAGATTTGAAAATTCTACCCATGGATTTCCACCTAAGATCATATCTAGAAGATGTTTTCTCATACATAGCGGAAGTCTTATTAGGAGAAAACCCATGTCCTGTAAAGATCTGCCTACCAGGTTTTTGAGTATGACTCTTTTGATCTACGGGTTTGTTATGGTTTCAGGTCTTATGGAATTGAATCTTAGCACGTGAATTCACTTCCTTTAGGAGTTTTGCTATACAAGCATCATGATTTGCATTAAAGAGACATTTATGACATGTAGAATAAACAAAGTGTTTGGAATCTGAGAAAGTTCTAAAACTCTTAGATTGATCTGCTTTGGTTCCTATCTCTTTCCTGTGTCTTTTTCCTAGCTTCATCTAGATAGTGATTATGAACTATGTCATTTGAACAAAATCTTGGCATGTTCTTAGAGTTATTCCTAGATTCGCTAGATGCAATCATATGATCAGGTTTTGCAAAAATGGATTCTCTTCTCTTAGGCAAATAGTGTTGAGTTACTGGTCTTGACAAATTGTTACTCACATCAACTTGGGAGGCAAACCATGGTTTTGACATTTGAGGCCTTTCAGATCTAAACGCATTCAGTTGTCTAACAAGTGATTGGTTTCTTAGTGATTATAAAACCAGTTTCCCCAAGACTGATGTTTTAGCAAACTTAGTATCTACACTATTTACTTTTAACTTCCTTAAGTCATTTTTAAAGCAGCAATTGCAAAAACCGTTGTCATAACAACGATTGGTTTCATTAGTGATGGTAAACATCGGTTTCCCCAAGACTGATATTTTGTCAAAATTCAGTATCTTCACTATTTCCTTTTAACTTCTTAATTCAATTTTGCAAAGCGCCAATTGCAAAAACCTTTTCCTGAGCGGAGCTCATTAATTCAGCATTATTAGCAAGCTAAGATGTTTGTCTGTTCTGTGTCTTAGATCTCTTGATTATAATATAATCATTCAAATCTTTGTTATTCTGTTTCAAATAGTCTCATTTTCTTTGTAATGTAACCACACTTTGTTCGTATTCGACGTTATTGTTTCAGTACATCAGTTTCCTTTTCAATCTTGGCGTTATTACATGTTTCCATCAAATTTGACCATGTTGGCCCTGATTTTAAAGATGATTTTGATATTTAGTCGAGAGCATTGAATTGTGCTTCCATTCTGAAAAATTCTTTTGAAATGGGCATACTGTCTTTTTGAGCAAAAATATTTAAGACTCGAGTGATTGTTTTTGAGATTCAGTTGTATGGTTATCTGGTGATGACTCAAGCATAGACTTTTTAAACTTGACATGTTTCAGGATACTGGTCTACCCTACCTTCATTATGATTTCCAGGTGGCTCAGTATGCTGTTGTCCTAAAGCTCAAAGATTATTTGCATTCAGCAGTCAATTGTACCTCAGCCATTGGCTCTTCGTCATAAATGGGTCTGATATCTGCATCATCAGCATCTGTATCATTCCCTGACCTGTTGCTGTCATCTTGCACTGTTGAGGCTGTCCTAATGCTTTCTGTGTCAACCAAATCAGCATCCAATGCGTTACCCGTATCAATCTTACTCTTTTGCGTCTGCATCTGTCTTTTATTCACCCTTCTTTCATACTGTCTTTGATGACGTGTTCTTTCAGCACGGGACTTCTTAAACATTCCAGGTGTTGGGTGTAGTGCTATCTCTGAAGTGTTTTTTTGGAACCTCGTTTCCAGTGTATTGAACAAAGCGTGTGTCTGTCATTTGACTGTTACTAATCCAATGGAAACTTTTGAATCGATGAAATTTGAACTGATTTGTTTACACCCAAGGCTGTCATGGATCCATCTTCTTGAAATTCATCTTTGTCAAGTTGCTTTTGTAGTAGATCTACATTGAGGAGCATTGTACTTGTGAAAGTATCAACATCTTGTCCAAAAGAGTGACATGAATGCCCGTTTGAATCCATGTTCGATGCGAGTGTCCTTTTAAGTCATCTTTTAAAAGTACTTGAATGGTGTGAATGAATGCAGATCGAAAATATGCATGCATTTTCTTTTGCTTTTGACATCTCTTTATTTGTTTGCATGCCATCTTTTGTATTCAGAATTCAAGCTGCATTCCTTTACTAATTTGTTGGTATGGCATTATCTGAATTACTGTCTTACTTTTCAGAACAAGTGTTTTGTATGACAACAAAAATCTACCTTCAATGAATCAACATTTGGGAATGGGATTTTGAATGATCTTTCTTGTGTTTGACATCAAACTTCTTTTGTGTCTAACAATTGTGGAGTTCGTTGTTGACGAAGAATTAACTCAAGCATGTATTCACGAGGGAATCTGTTTACAAGAATAATTGCATCGTAAATATGTTTGAGCATCATATCTTGTATAATTCTGCATACGCGCTTTGAATTCTGAATTGAAAGCATTTTCAAACGTTGTTCTGAGTTTTGTCAAAGTAGTCTTGCAATCAGTCTGAGAAATTGTTTCTTGGTAAGCTGTTGTTATTAGTAATCCAAGTTCCTTGAGGAGGAATGTTCTCTTGAAGATAGGCAGGTACAAAATCTTGTAAAGTATCTGTAGAAAATTTAGTTGTGATGAAATTGCTCGAAGACTTTTCATGCATTTAATTCTTGAAAGTTGTGTCTTCTCTTGAACTTTAGAAATTGAACACGAAGAAACTGTGTCATTCTGAAGAACACTTGATGTTTGAGTTTGCAAATTGGTATTGGTATTTGACATTTTGATGAAGCTGTGAATGGATGTCGGATCTTAAGTAGGTAAAGTGTTTGTTGTTGTGGATTGAAATCAATTATCGTTCACGGGATTTTACAAATCTTAGATTTAAACCGAGAGAAGAATCGTATCTTTCACGGGATTTTACAAAATCAAGAAAAAACCGTGAATGATTTGATTTGAAATCAGCGAAAATTCCATAAAAAACTGAAAAATGTCAATAAATCATGGAAAACGATGTTTTTGGGCTTCGAAAAATCCTTAACCAGCTAAAGGGTGGTTACAGGTTGATCCGTCTCGTTTTTCTCTTCGATTTGAGAGGTCACGGGCCTAAAACGGACTTACGGATCAAAAGTTATGGCTGTTTTACTGAAACCCTTTTCGTCACACAAATTTTCAAAAAAATTCGTTCGGTCCAAAAAAAAATTTCTCGTTCGATCACGCTCGTTCGATCACGCTCGTTCGATCACGCTCGTTCGATCACGCTCGTTCGATCACGCTCGTTCGATCACGTTCGTTCGATCACGCTGCTCGTTCGATCACGCTCGTTCGATCACGTTTGTTCGATCACGCTGCTCGTTCGATCACGCTGCTCGTTCGATCAAACAAAGATAAAACCACTCGTTCGATCAAACAAGGAACACTCGTTCGATGCACTCTAGTTCGATGCACTCTAGTTCGATGGTCCTTGTTCGAATGAGCTTGTTCGAATGATCTTGTTCGAATGGTGCTTGTTCGATAATGCTTGTTCGAATGGTGCTTGTTCGATCCAAACTCACCACTCGTTCGATTGAAACAACGAACACTCGTTCGATTGAAACAACGAACACTCGTTCGAACCAAGTACAAAAACACTCGTTCGATCAAACAGAAGTCGCTCGTTCGAACCTTGCGCGCTTACACTTGTTCGATCCTTACTAGTATGTTGCTCGTTCGACAATTCGAACCACGACTAACACGCGTATATGCCAAGAAACAAATTCGAACCACTAAGCTTACAAAAAACGAAAACCACGAAACTAACAAAAACAACAAACAAAACAAAAAAATACAAACACGAAATAACCACTAAAACTAACAAAAAACTAAACCCACCCGTGGCGAATGATACCAAATGTTATCCCAAAAGCTTTAATCCATTTCTCTATATATAAAGCTATACAATATAGCAAAATAAGGTAGAAAAGAGATAAGGAAATGGGAAAGATATTAGAAAGAAATAATGGAGGATGGAGATTACACACACACACAAGTGATGAAATGGTAACCAACACCCTCTCCATGTGTGGAGAGGGTTCTATTTATACTTGACGCCATGAGTGGCTTATGGCTTTCTAACTTGGGCCGGCTGGTATTCTTGGCTTTGATGCCCGTATAACATGGTACAATATTAGATTACAATCCAAGCCCGTTAATACCCGACTAGCCTATTACATTACAAGACCTAATTTGACTCAATAAGACCGTTAACATTCTTGTTCGTCTATATAATATTTAGGCTAACTCCCCAATGTTCTATAAAAAGGTACCATATAACCGAATTAAAGGGAAAAGAAAACAGGGAAAAGAAACTAGTACTTATTGTTGATCAATTATGGATAGAAGAATCATTCGATATAGTTAAAATCATCATTCCAAGAAATTTCCAATGAAACTTCACTAAGAACTTCCAGCTTTTTTCTCCTAAAATATAACTGTTAATTAAAAGACAAAGCACAACTTTACACCAAGCATAAAATGTACGATATACAAATTTAACATATGAATTTTAGGGTTTGACTAGATAAAGCAAGTTTAAGATAAGAGGAGTCGTGATTTGTCATACTCATTGGTTTTGCTAGTGTTTATAACAGAGAGACATTTTTTAAATGTTATGCAAGTTTTCATTCAATAATAATTAAAAACTTTAACTTTTCTACGACCGGGGCGATTGTACGCCGTCAGAAATCCTGACCCGTTCACAGGTGTCGTGGGTGACGGCGGTAGCGTGTAATTCGTGATTTTGTGAAATGAATATTTGTTTTTGATGAAAAATTTTCCTACACTTGATTCCATAAGTTCAATTACTGTGACAATAGCTGCATAAAACTGAGATTTGACAATTTATAATATGACTTGACACTGACTGCGAATGAATCTAAACAAATTATTTACTATGCTTGAACTTGGATTCAAAAAACGGATAAATTAACTTTACAGTCATAATTTGTAAAATCCAGTGATTGAAATTACGACAAGGCAAAAACAAAACAATAAAGCCATGATTACAAGATTAGAGTTGAAATAATGATAGAATAAAATGGAAAAGAATATAAACACTTGACACTCCTAATTACGGAAAAGTAATAATTGGTTGCTCACAAGATAGCGCTTTTTTCTTATTGTACGAGTCTTGTAGCTAGACTCGTAGTCACTCGTCCTTATGTGGTACTGTCTGTTGAATGCTCACCGTGCCCATGATGTGCCATTCCTTCATACCTTTCATTCACTTGGTATTCGTGGAACCCTAGGTTGTAAGAAATGTTATTACTAAAATTTTTTCTTTCATGAGGGTGCCTAAGTACGTTCATCAACATCATTTTGGCAGGTTTCCAATAGTGGTGGGACCTTACTCCAATTAAAGTTCTTGAGCCTAGGTATTGTACGTGGCATCCTATATGTGTATGTGTCGAAGATATTAGTGAATGAGACCAATCCTTTGGCGACGTCATATTTGAGCTTAGTGATTTTTCTAAAGGGTCTGCCCATCAAGACTTATCCATGTTGCCTCATGATAAACTCTTCCTTTGTCTTCTAACACGACAATATACCGCATATAAGTGAAACTCCCAACAAACACGTAAACATCCTTAACGATGGCAACTAGGTTCTTTCCCGTCCCCTCTAGTCCTTTTACCATTATTGTATTGTAGGGTTTACGCGAGATAATATTCATTGGTAAAAAAGGGTTGAGATAGGCAGTAAACTTCCTAAAGCCTATCATGCATTCAAATGCTAGGTCATCCCAATCCAAACTATTAATTATTCTTTCTCGACATAGTGTCCCTGAGTTTCGTCTCTATTAGCTTCTTTAAGAAATCCCCTCACATCATACGAGTCATTGTCTGATTGAGGAAATGGGAGAAACAATGGGTGTATCTATCGCTTCATCTTCCGGTCTCAAGGTTAGTTAATATTGGTCTCCATTAGTGATTGGCGATGTTGTTAAGAAATTATTCTATACTTCTTTAGGCGAGAGTCAACCAAAGGCGTAATCACATGTAGCTCCATGGAGACTCTTGGTCTATTTGTGGTTGCTGCGCAAGCTGTAGGATAGGATGTTTATTGGTAGGTGTGATTCGCGTTCTCCATGATGAAATGGATGGATAGTCGATGGAAATTACAAACCACAACATTACGAAGATAGATAGGACCATGAGAAAGCTAATATGCAGAAATTAAATCTTACTTGAAAGGATTCAAGCAAGTAGAACTAAGCTATACTATGATCAAAACCTAACTATTCCCATGCAGCGGCGCCAATAAATACTTGTTGCGGTTGTCGTATGGGACTTTCTACATGAAGGTTTTACAACTCCCTAGGCAGTGTACCTAATCGTTGTAGTGTAGTATAGGCAAGACTCGGGGGTTGTTATCGTTCTCTAGGGGAATAGGTTGGGAAGGCTTGATCACGGTCTAATAGAATTCTGGTGGTTAAGAGAAGATTATTTTTTTTTGTATTTTTATATTTTTATATTTTATGAAAGTAGCAAATCATATGTTTGAGAGGTTGGTTTGGTTTTAGCTACTAAACTAAATAATAAACTACGCTAATGGTGATAAAAATATAATAAAAGATTGTGTTCATTTAATCATGTATTACCCCCTATATTGCTTTTTTCTTTCCTTTTTTTTTAGGGGGAATGGGGGGGGTGTTGTTGCTTTGTCACACTTGTGATGATCTATGTAATTATTTCCTAAGTCTTTAAACGAATTACCAAGAATCCGGCCAGTTAATTATAATATATCCTTAAGCAACGCACAGGTCAAGGTAGTATTGGAAGAGTATTACAAGGCCCCTAAGAGTATATTAAATTGCAATTGAAATATATTTAGAGGGATAAACATATAAGGTGGCAAGGTAGTATGAAGTTTGTTACCCTTTGGGTTCCTTTCATACACAATCATGTTTTCTAGACATATCAACAGCGATCATCGACCAAGCCCTGGTTTTCTAGGATTTAACATGCTATTCATAACAAGATGCAACACCAACTAAGATCTACATTCTTGGTTTCATACAATTAATAAATATACACAATAGAAGTTTAGTTATGCATGTTAAAGATTAAAGCAAGAAACACTCATGAATCAAAACAAAACACTCTTGGACATATTGTATGATTTATATATCTTACAATGATTAAATAACATAAAACTGAAGAAGTTCAATAGGTTTTGAGGCCCTAAATCGTCTAACTGCTGACTAAACGAACAACTTAGGGTTTCTTCCCTTTCTTTTACTCTAAAGTTACAAACTTCAAAACCTAAAAACATTTTTAATATATAGATAAATCCGCTGTGACGTGTCGCGTTTTATCGTGACGGTCATGAGTAGGAATTTTATAGATCTTGGCTGGTGTGCGAGCTACGCCGTCGTGAAATTTTGTTGAAACACATCATGGTGGGATTTGTGACGGCGTCACGTGTATTTTGTGACGTCGTCTCCAGCCTCTGAGTAAAAATTCTTGAGAGATGTTGGTGTAGTGGCCGTAGATCCACCCGACAAATGCAGAAACTTAGAATGCAATTAATGATCATTCATAAAACAAGGTACAAAAATAGAGAATACTACATTGCATAAACTCAAAGGTGCTATTGAAGACCATCAACCTAGATCATACTAGAGTGATGTCCCCAAATCGCAACTAAATCCACAAATATCTTACAATTATTACAAATGCCTACACAGGGGGACCATATTCCAAACTTAAACCAAAAACATCCTAATACTAAAATCAAAAAAACATGCAGCAAGACCTTCACACGAAATTCCACTTAGGATACTTCTAAGTCTGCTATCACAATCACCAAACTATTTTTCTTTTACTTCACCTAGAAATGATACTCGAAAACGTCAATAATAATGTTGGTGAGCTCGTAGGTTTGACCATAAACCCAAAAGTTGTGCCAATATTTTAACAGTGGACAATGGTGCTATCTGACAGTGAATATATGCAAACAATTCAAGACATAGCATCCTAGCTAGTCAAGCACCATATGTCCACCTACGCACATAAATGGCCTTCCAGCGGAGCACTAATATTTAGGGGTAGCGATTCACACTAAACTTGGGTAGGGTACCTGTAACACCCGGCAATTTCCGAAATTCTAAGTGACTATTTTACCCTTTGACTTTTCGGGTCCGATTTGACTTCTTAACTTTTGACCTTTTATCGTCACATAAAAACGATTTTCGCAGTATCTGGTAAATTCGGAACTATTTAATAATATATATCATATTTGAAATTATTACTTACTCGAGTACATTTTTTTTTTAAACTCATTTGACTGAAACGAGAAATATATAGATTTTATTCCTAAGTTGACTTATCAAAAACGACTCGCTAAATCACGTTTTCACAACTCGGACTCTAAAGAAATTTGATGTAAAACGACATTCCTGACAACTTTTTAGTTTTAACCGAGACCTGAAAACAGTCATAAAGTGACTGAAATGCCCTCGCAAGATTTAGAAACGAGAAAATAATTATATGCATATTTAATTATCACTTTTTATTAAATAAAAATATTTAATAAATTATGTAATATTTTATTCAAAAGCGTTATATAAAAACGCAAAGGTTCAAATTAAAGTTTTATCTATACGGACAAAGGTTACCTGTGTTACCCAAGATAAATAATAAACATTAAATAAATTTTATAAAAACATTTATAAAAATAAGTCATGTAAATACTCATTTTTATAGGAAAAATGATTTGGAAAACAACGGCGCAACTTCCGTAATTTAATTCAATCGTTAACTAGTCCAAACGAGTCCCGAACCGATAGTTATAAAACTATATAAAGTTTCTTTTTTAACCCTAATCTATTATTCCTTTACAATTTTCATATTTAAACTTTTTATATATAAATAAAGTTATACATATTTATCATTTTTAACAAAAACATAAACACTCATCTTCTTCACTCTCTCTCTCCCCCATTTCGGCAGACCACAAATGCCCCACCTTCGGCCACCGTCGGACGTCGCAGAAAAATGGTTTCCGGTGAGTTATTTTTCCGGCAAGTCCCAAATCTTCTCTCTCATCATCCGATCTATACGTTCACCCTATTTCCCCACTCTCTCACGCGCACTCACTCACACACCACCACAGCCACGTCGCCACCCTCTTCACCTCGACACCTCCACCACTTCACGATCACCCACGTCACTAACGTCATCTTCACCGACGAACCACCTCTCAAACAGCACCGACGCCACTAAACACTCGACACCCACACACCCCTCGTCCACTACCACTCCACCGGGGGACACCACACTGCAACCAACACCAGGGCATCCCCACCCTAATCCTATCCCGCACCCCCACCCACTGCCGACGCAACCACCACCGCAGCCACCATCATCTTCATTTTTTTTAGTTTGGATGGTTTTAATTTTTGTAAAAACTTATAATAAATATGTGTGGTTTTAATTATTAACTTTATTTTTCTTTTCTTGTTGCTTGATTTAAATTTCGGGGGTGTTTGTTTTGGCGTATTAACCGCCCTAAGGGGCGTTTGTTTCTGCGTTTTATGGCCCTAAAGGGGCGTTTGGATATGGGTTTAAAACTGCCATTAAGGGGCGTTTGGATATGGGTTTAAAACTGCCATTAAGGGGTGTTTGGATATAGGTTTAAGGCTGCCCAAAGGGGCGTTTGGATCTGCGTTTTATATGCAGTAAGGGTGTGTTTGGTTCAACCTTTAAGGGTGTGTTTGGTTTAAATTATTTTGTTAATTGGTTTGTCTCGTCTAGTTATAAATTTAAAACACGTGGATATAAATTGCAACATATATTGGTTAAATGGGAAAAACGATGGTTTTGGTAAAAATGGAAACGTCATACAAACGGCAAAGTCATGCCGAAATTTCTAAAAATCTTTATACTTAGTAAATTTTCATTAAAGTTTATACTATTTGAAGGTAACCCGATTTTTTTTTTTTATTTTATTTTTAAATAATGACCATAATTATATAGTTTTTAATTATTAAATGTGATGTTATAATAAATCGTAAATAAACGAACTTACTTTTATAAACAAAGCAACTAGTTTAGTTAAAACGCGCAACGGAACACTAATATAAAAAAAAATTATTTTATGATTCTAATAAATAAAATAATAAGTTTTGTAAAAACTTTAAAAACGTCATTTATCTAATTCATAACTTTAAAACGTGTATTTACTTTTACGCACGAACTTTTTATTTATTTAATTTGTGACTTTTGAAAAAGTGTCGAATTATATTATTACCATTATTTTAATCACGTTTCTTATATAATACTTGTAAAGTATTATATACTGCGATTTATTCTTTTGGTTGTTTGTCTTTATTATATAATTCACCATATGAACTATATAATTATTCATTTTTCATATGTAATTTATATACGGAATATATTACGTACTTTGCGTGTGTTTTTCGATTTATTTTATTTAACCAACCACCAAACTCATCCAACTTGAAATCCAAATCCCTTATCAACGAGTCGCGTTGATGTACTCATCCATCGGTAAACCCTTTCATCTTCCTAGCTAGTGGTTTTAGATGTTAAGTTATTGCTACATCTTTTTGGTCGAGCCGTTTCGTTTTCTGTTTGTGCCGTGCTTATTAATTGCTTTTCTACCAATTGTTTTGCAACATCAAGGTGAGTTCATAGCCCCACGTTTTACATGTTTTACATATACTTTACTACTTTTAGGGTGAGAAACATGCTCGTTTTCAAAACTCGTTTTATCAGTTAAGAATTTCGAACTCATTTATGCGTTGATTACAAACTCGTTACATGATTGATATCACACTTGCTTTTACTTATGGATTTAAGTACTTTAAGCTTTTACGAAAACGTTGATTACTTTTACATTGGACACAAGTGTTTTCTGTTAGCGTTTCCTGTTTATGTGTTGCCTAAGTTTGCTTACAAACCCACTACTGCCCGAATTATCATGAACTGTTAATTTCTTGACCGGAGGACAGTTGAGGGAGCGCGAGTGAATAATTTGTGTCTATTGGGACTAATTATCCCTATCCTCTTTGGTTCCACTTAACGAAGAACAGACGGATATATGTCATGTCGATGTGCATTATGGTGGTCTTTTGTTTGGGACACCGGTTAAGGGCAGGAATACTATATGACAGGATGTAATATGCCCTGTTGATTATTAGCTTCAGTGTCATGAGCTTAGTGCAACAATAAGTACTTGCATGTGAAGTTGTATTTGTTATAACGGTCACATGTGCTTTATATGTGAAATCGTAAACTGCTAAGATTGTCACATACGCTTTGAAATTTTGTGGTCCACACTACTTTGGTTGAACATTTCCAATTACTAAACACTTTTCATAACTATCTTGGTGAAGCTATCATTCCACTAAACGTTTTTATCTCGCAAATGTTTTACTTAACCTTTGAATTCATCTCACTTATGTTGACCGTTTTAGGGCATGTATCTCAGGTGAATAGCTTTGAACTTCTTGACGTGCTATGTGGAGTCTAAGTGCAATGTGATACCCTATTTCAAGGCTTATCAAATTATCATACTCGTTGTCTTTTGAAAAACATAAATTTCGCTTCCGCTATCTTTTAAAACTAAATTATGCTTCCGCAAATGTTTACCTTCTTTTAAATCTTGTAAAACTTATCTATTTTTAAATAATGCAACGAGTTATGATTTTTAAAACGTCCATTAGTGGTCGTTCTCTTGTGCCTTGTGTTCGAAGTATGATGAAGTCACGCCCTCGGACACGTATTCCGTCCAGGCCCCGTCTGGGGGTGTGACAGTACCCATCCGCTCCAATAATTATACAAAATACTGGGGTAGGCGTACCCATACGGATCTCATAATCTCATAACTCAGGAAGCGTGCAATCCGATCCAATAATCATGCTAATATTCACATAACATGTATTAAGGCACATATTTGTTCCTAAAAACCAAAAACCACTTTCTTGAATTTAAGGTTTAGGGTTTTCTTCAAACCCAGGAAAACTTTTATCACAAATCGATTTTTCTTGGGAAATTTAGGTTTTGGGTTTCTTCAAAAAAAACTTGTAAGATCCTAGATCAAGAGCCACGAGGCTTTGATACCAATTGTGAAAACTAAAGAATCGTTGTAAGCTCAGATTGTTTAGATCTTATATCTAGAATTAACAATAACATTGAACATAGAATATGTATAGCGGAATTAACATAAGAACAATGATATTCAACAAGGTGTTTCTTCATTAATAACTAAACGTTCCTAACAGCCCCAATTCTAGATGATCAATTCTAGAACGTGTTATCTAAACTATAACAAGGAATCAAAGATCCTTGAGGCCGAAACACATAAATTCTAGACGTCCACTTAGAGGACTTGACGCCTAGACACACACATACTTTTCTGTGTTTTACATCTTGACATACAAAAAATAACACGACCTATATCTCTTTATATACTAGAGATATTAGGTTTACAAAGGATAAGTATTAGGAAACAACTAAATCTTCCCAATTTTTACAATTATCTTCTAGGAAATCTTCTGTAATCTTCCATCTTTTGAAGAATTCCTCCTTTGTCTTTTAAGTCCTTTCATCTTTCATATGTTTTGTCTTATCAACTCAAATATAATTCCCAATAGTAATCCAGATAGATCATCCGGGAATACCTCAGGAAAATCTCTAACTACAACAATCTCTTCTTGTTTTTTAACACCCATCAAAATTTCTTCTCTTTCTTTCTTTTCTGTCTCTCTCATACTACTTAAGACCACACCTTGCATCTGATAGTGGGTAATCCTCACCAACCTTCTTATGGAAAATTATTTTCATGCCTTATAATTAGTAAACTAGTACATACTTAGAATCATATCAAAAATCCCCATGCCTCAATAGGTCATCAAGGTCGATGTCATATGACATGACTCGATTTCTAGTTTGACCCTTAATAACCTTTTCACCCTACTAGATGCTGCCCCCCCCCCCCCCCCTTGGGGGGGGGCGGTGATCGCTGCTATATCAATCTCAGATGCTGAAACCATATATCGCTGGGTTCTATGCTATCAGAGGTATGAAAGTAGTGGTAACAAAACTATGTACGGTCACAAGAGTCAAATATGGTAGTGGACAAAATTTGATTGTTCAAAGTAACGTACCCGTTCACAATGTTACGATCCATGGCGAGCTCCTTTGCTCCCAATATGAATCCCTACCCCTAGCCTGGTTCCTTGGTTTTCAACGACCTTGTCCCCCGTTATGTGAGACTTGTTTTAGGTTGATTTTCTCTCGGTCCTTGATGGCCCTATTCCCCCTTGGACAATGTGGGGCCTGACATGGTCGGTACTACTACACTCATAACATGCCCTAACAGTTGGGTTTCTAGCATTGACAGGATTCATATTCCTCGACACACCTCTATAATCCCTTGCTAAATGACCGGGCAGTTGACTGTTGATGCCATATGCGATCAACGGAGCTTCGGGTGCATGGTAGGTGTTGCAGGTGGTACTCTTGGGCTATGTACACCCTGTATTCTCTTCTTCTTATAGGCTCATCTTGGTAGTAGCAAAAGCATTCCCAGTCCTAGTACTCTTATTATCATCCCTACCATTATTATCCTTGCTAGGTTCCTTTACATTCCCTCTTTTCTCGACCTTCTTAATTGATCTATTTCTCACAGCCTCATTGGTCAGTGCACCAGAAATCTCCACAGCCTTCTGTATAGTCTTTGGCTCTGTTGCTGCCACCATCCCACGGATCTGTGGAGCAAGGCCATACACATACCTCTCAATCATCCTACTCTCTGGAGTTACCAAATGTGAAACTAACCTATCCAACTCATGAAACCTATCAGTATACGCAGCATGGCCAGCCCCGACCATGGCGTGATTCTACAACTCAGATTCTAACTTTTGCATCTCGTGACAAGGACAAAACTCTTGTATCATCATAAACTTAAAGTCATTCCATGACATACTAATAGCAACTTCCCGGCTTAGCATGCGGATCTAAGAGTATCACGTACGTTAAAGCCTTACCACGATATGAACCAGCAGGGGTATTTGCACTTTTGGTTAACACTACAACCACTCATATCATGCACATACTCCATTTTCTCAATCCAAAGAGTAAGAACTATAGCACCTCTTACCATCATATTCCTTAGGGTTACAAGCTAAGAACTCCTTATATGAAAAACCTACCTGGTTGCCATTCATTATCACATCCTAAAGTTCTCTGAACGTTCTCATTATCCTCATTACGATTCTGATTTCCTACTTTTCTAGGTTACTAACCTAAGCTAGCATGGAGGGTAAGAGGTTCTGCAATTGTTAGGCATCTGATCGTGAGAGTCTGGTGCTCCCCATTGCTTCCATCTACATTCCATTGATTCCCTTGTACTATCCCCATTAGCTCCCATACCATTGGTCTTTCCTTGACCATTCACTCTTCACTCGCTCATCATTACACTTACCCCCTAGCTCTTCTTCATCTTCCACCTCTCCAACCAGTACACCCTATTCCCCTCATAGTGATTCGGCAGTTGGACCAGGCCACAGCACTTCGGGTACTCTTCCTTTTGGCGGCATTTTTCTATACGAGGGAGAACATATACACATATATATATATATATATATATATATATATATATATAATATCTTACTATATATATACAGATATACACATAACACCACCCTACGGTGTCAACATCGATTTGTGTGAACAACATTACTAAGTATGAGTGAGTTGTGATATGCTTATAACTACGTTGGCCACCGTACTTATATTCGCATCCTTTCCCTGTCATATTCAATATTGAGCTCACACATTTCAATGATTGACATAAGTAAAGCACCAAACTGCGAACACACAAAAGCAAACAGAAGCGAAACACCGCGCACATAGATCCTATACGCAACTAAACGACGAATCTTAGGTTATAGTCTAGGCCAATCCACCTAGTTCTCTATAACCTTGGCTCTGATTACCAATCTGTCATACCCCGACAATGGCAAAAACTCAGGAATGCAACATAATGATCAATCATAACACAAGATACAAAATAGAGAAAACTACATTGCATAAACTTCAAGTGCTATGAAGACCATCAACCTCGAACAACCTCGAGTGATGTCCCAAATCGCAACTAAAATCCACAATCTCTTCCAATTATTCAAATGCCCTCACAGGAGTCCATAATCCAAACTTAATCTAAAATATCCAAATACTAGAATCAAACAACAAGCAAGCAAGACTTCACATGAAATTTCCCTCGGGATACTTCTAAGTCTGCTATCACACATCACCAAACTACTCTTCTTTCACTTCACCTAAAAACGATACTCGAAAACGTCAACGATAATGTTGGTGAGCTCGTAGGTTTGACCTTAAACCCAAAAGTTGTGCCAATATTTCAACACTGGACAATAGTGCTATATGACAGTGAATATATACAAACAACCTTAGCATCACCGCTAATCAATAACCATATGTCACTTACGCACCTAAAGGGCCTACCAGCTGGAGCACTAAAATTAGGGCAGGACCACACACAAACCTGGGTAGGCGTACCCATCCGCTCCAATAACCACACAAATACTGAGTAGGCGTACCCATCCGATCCAAACAAATCAAACAAATACTGGGATAGGCGTACCCCTCCGATCCAAACAATCATGCAACACATAATATTCACATAGCAGTCATAAGCACATATCTTGTCCCAAAAACAAAACCATAATTCGCACAGATCAATTCAAAACATTTCAAAACACATTTGAGTATCATTTTCCCCCAACGAAAAAACAGTAAAAAGTGGGGCTACGAGAACTCACCTCAAGCAAGTCTTTTGCAACCAAATCTCAATCACACAAGCAAATGCAACGACGCCCGCACACGACCTAGTCCAGTTAATGTCCCAATTTAATCATCCAATTCCAAAACAATCTTCACGTTTGATGCATAGAGTTTAGACGTGTTGTACAATTGCCCAAAACAATTTAGTGGTGTGATGGTTGACGACATATTTCCACAATCATATCAATCTTATTCCCCGATAATACATACTTATACTATTTAGAGAAAATAGATAAGTAATATAAGTAAATATTTATAATTAATAATTATAAATATATCTCGATAAGTCTATTCGGTAACCTTAGTCACCTCAAAATAATCATAATACGGTTGAAATTGAAACGTTTACTCATAGTAAACCTATTCGAGAAGTTTCGAGAAAAATTTATATTTTTTGTCTTTTAGTGAATTTATTAAATACATAAAATAATTAAATAATATTTTATTATTTAAAAATCAAAAATCATGTTTTTAGGAAAATTTCTAAGTATAAACTTTTTACGAAATTTCGACATTGGACCCTGGTTACGCTTTATACAACGTTTTCCAAGGTTTCAAACCTTATTTTCAACACTTTTCATAAATTCGACAAACAACACCAACATTGGTGTTTGTTTTTTTATCTCAAATATTGATTTCATTGATGCTAGTGATTCTTTTATGGTCATATTTGGGTTGATACAAGATCGTTTTCGGGTTATTGAACATCTTTTCTCTACGTTCTTGTAAGAAAACTCTTATCTCTTTTCATACATCTTTCACATATTCTCATCTAAGCACACATCTAATCATCATGTTTGTGTAAAAAGGTTTTTATAAAATAAACTAACAAACAAAAAGGGTTGTACAACTTGTTTATGTTTTTGGAACTTAATCTTAATATTATTGTACTTTTAAGTTAAAAAATAGGATTTTATGTGTTAAAAGTGGTTTTTAGTGTTTTGTACATAGGGGGAGGGATAGTAAGTCTTGACAGTTTGTTTGGGGTTGGTATCATGGTGGAAGGGATTTAGGTTTGTAACGAAGTTGTGACATTTGCGGCTAATAATATAGTATAGTTTTCTGGTAAATACTTGATGTCCAAAATTTTATGAAATAATACAAGTTGTTAAACTCCATTTTTAAAAGTCAAAACGTTAAAAATATATTAGTACACTTAAATACGGATGAGTGGGTATATAAAGATTCACTTAAAAAAGGATTTTAAAACGATATTGTGAGTTACGACCAAATGAAGTTCGGATAAAAACTAGTAACTTTTTCGGCCAAAAATTATTTTCGACACAATTTGTCCAGATTACGTTTTCATGTTTTTGACCCATTTCACGTCTGAGTCGGGTAAAACTTATAAAAGAAAACTTGTAGAACGTGATTTTTTCTTGAAACGTAACTTTCGACCATTCCGTGAATCATTATAACGAAGGAGTCACGCCTTTGTAAAAACTGACTAAAATCTGGAAATTTTATAAACTTTCTGCTTGAAAAATGTGAGTTGTTTGAACCTTAAAATGATGTTTTGGGGCGTTTTTGAGTCCGAATGAGTTATAAAACCCTTAACAAATATTATAGTATCACTTATAAATTTTATATGTGCGTTAGATACTTTCCAAAATATTATTAAGTAAGCGAGATATGATTTATTAAAGTCGGTAACTTAAAAACAATAGTAATAAATATAATGTTGAATAAAAAATGGTAACTAGACTTTGGTAGGATATTTAGTGTGTTTTAGACAAGATATAAGTCAAGCGGAAATATTTAGAAAACAGATAACGTGCGGGATTTTCTTGAGAATTATAAGATGATAATTTTTGCTTTGGCGTCGAAACTTAACAAAATAAATATGTAAACTTGTACGAGTTAGATTTTGTATTTTATACTAACGCTCAACTGTTCGAGGTGATGGAACTTTATTATAAAAATCACATATGCATCTTTTCGCTATCATTGGCTAGCACTTAAAGCACTATATTCCAACTAGATCGCGTTTAGGACATTCGAGCTTATTCTTCACTTGTTGATTATTCCGATTCACCGCTTTGCTTGAGGTGAGTCTTTGTAGCCCCTCTTTTTACTTATATTTTCCTATGAGGAAAATGATACTCAAATGTTATTTTTAAATGTTTTGCGTTGTGTTACACTATTTCTTACTTGGACAATTTGTGCGTTTATATGGCTATATGTGTGTTATTATGTACTTGATTGTGAAAGGTAATTTACCTTCGGGAAGAGACGCCCATAATATCTAGGTAGGGTACCCAGTATACATTTGGGAAGATGCACCCAATGTTATCGAGTTTTATTATGTGATTTGTTATTATATGATTTGTTATTATGTGATTTGTTATTATGTGATTTGTTATTATGTGAATTGTTATTTTGTGATGATACTAAATGCCGTATATGCATATCTTCTCGCTATTGTCCTACTTAAACTATATGCACAACAAATGGGTCATTTACTTAAACCTACGAGCTCACCAAAATTATGTTGACGTTTTCAAGTATTCATTTTCAGGCAATCAAGTTACTGTGCCTAAGGAGGGGTAGAGCCTTCTTGCATTGCCTAGAGAGACTTAAGATGTAGCCCTCCTGGGTTACTCGCCCCTTGTGTTATTGCATTAGTATCTTATGGTAGTCTTAAACTATTTGTTATTTGTACTTGTCTCGAGTTATGGGATTATTACAACTATGTGGCTATGTTGTCGTGGTATTGACTATCCACGATACAAGTCTCAACTTGTGTCGGGAGTCGTCATGACACGTTTATGTTTATCTTTCATTTAGTGAATTCTCTATTGTCTTATATCAATGTGTTATGACGATCCTATCTGTTACACCTCGTGTTTCCGCCCTAGACGGGGTGTGACATTCATTCTCTAACTTGATTAAATGGTTCCTCCTAAATGTGCCTAAAGTTACTTTACACTGATGAAATTTGTCTTTCATTAGAATTTCTTATTATATGTGTAGTAACTAGGATTTTATTGAACGTTCCTAGATTTATTGTTTCTCACATATGTGTTTTGAAGTTTCAAGATGATAACGTGTTCCTATGTGATATGATTATATGCTTTCGTGATTATCTTCACGATCAACGATTATTTGCTTCGTTATTGAATGCATGTTTATTATAAATGTTTTTTGTCTTTGTCAAACAATTCCGATATAATATTTCTTAGTTTATCTAAATAATACATGCTCTTAAGTACGAAATGTTAACATGTTTTACATGATGTTTGCATTTAAAATAATCATGTTTCTTATGCGTCGTTTTACATGACTTACGTGTTAATTGTGCACTTACACTATCCCGGTTTGATGCATAACGGATTAGGTATGCCTATCACGATAAACCTTTAGATGTCATATAGTCTTACACATTAATCACTTTGATTATTGTGTTGATGTTTAAATACTCTTGAATGCCTAAATCTATGTATCTTATGCATCTAGGTATGTATTTCCTGACAATAGAATTTATACTTTTATTAGACGCAGTCTTTAGCGTCACAATCTAAAAAGTCATAATAGTTGCAAAATGATCTTAAATCTCCTAAAGTGTCCATGCACACATTTCCTTAATCATCATCTCGTTTCCTACAAAATAATCCACTCTTTTGTCAAGGGAAGGTTAGATACAAATCTAATACACCTCTAAGTAGATTTGACAACTTTATTATTTTATTCGAAATATTCAAGTAATTTTAACTTGCGATCGCAAATGTTAAAAGTCATATCCTAAAATTCATATTCAAGCCTTTTAACAATGTATGTTAAAACGCTCATCCAAAAGCTAAAAGCCAGCTTCAACCTTCTGTGTCAAAGGACTTACGAATTCCTACAAAAGTGATTCGTAATTCCTTTCATTCTTGTGTAAGTATACTCACCTTGAGACTAAATACAATCACTTCCGTTAGTTCCTTTCATCCTCATAGGAATGTCACGATGTTTTATCTTCATGCTCACCTCATACACAATGAGGATCGAACTTTATCCATCGGTCTTAGGGTAGAAAACCATCGTATCATCCTCACTCCTTAAACATCTGTCGATGCTCTAAGTCTTCAAAATAATGGACAATGTGTCTATAACAAAATTGATATTTTGAGTCTCCTTCTTTTCATCAACGAAAACATTCTTTGTCTTTTGGAAAATTACGATCACCTACCGGCATGTACATATCTTAAAATCATCACTCGAAGTCATCTTTATGTTCCAAATCGAGTCTCACTCAAAACTCCTCATGATAACTCAGTTTCACTCATTTGTTACTATATCAATCATATCCTATTTTAAGGATCTACGTCTTAACTATAAACGAGTTTGTCACTCATTTTTCATGTCTAAATTTATTTCACAAAACCCTTAATCACGCCTCTATTATTATATAGATGGTTAAAAACTTCCGTCTACCTTTTCCGCTACCACCTTTAAGACATATTATACCTTGTCATGTGATTGTTCTATGAACATTCGCAATGCTCGAGAAGAGCTACATAACTTCGTGGATGAAGTTCGTCATATGCTAACCGTCATATGTCTTGACATTGTCAAGCTCATCGCCTCCGTCTTCATTCGTATTCGTCTTTATTTATTCTTGTTGTTCCACACTTTATGTCCGGATGAGCACGAATTAAAGGGGAAGGGAAAACACACTCGTTCACATATACTATTTAACCAAATACTCTTAAGAACTCACAAATTTGATTCTTATTCACTAGAAACCAACTTACAAGCCTCTAACCCGTATGTCGATCATACACAAATGTGATTCTTACTAGAACAATCACTTCCTTTTTAATTCATAAGATACACTTCTACCATACACCCAAACCTCATAACTATTCTTCACTCTTTTTAGTGATCACTAGTTCTAGTGCATCCTCAAACCACCAAGGTGAAATGAAAAACCGAGTCATCCTTACTATTACCAATCTCGAGTCATCCACCTAGCCATCTTCACAAAAAGATTCACCATGTAACCATTCCCCACAATCTAATAGTGACTTACCACCACTACAACCCATGGAGGTTGAACCACCTTTCATGATGCACAAACCTATGACCATTTTGATACCTCTCTATGGATCTATGGGCCATCGTCATATTCTGACACTCATAAGCATTTTTTGCCTATGTTGTCAAAATTCAAGTGAATTTCGTAATGAAATGTGTCTCATTCTCAAACTCAATCCTTACAACCGGTATACTCATAGTCTATCACTACACAACAAAGCCCTTTACGTCAAAACCAATGAAATTGTCCCCTCAAGAACATCCCACACTCACTCTATAACCATTCAATCATTTCCACTTTCTAGCAAGTGAAAAACACAAAGAAGATATTCAAGCTTTAAGTGTTGTTGAGTCACCACAATGTCGTGTCTTTCATTTTTCTTTCACCATACAAGAACTAACATCCCATATGTCACCACCATGAAAGAACTACCTCCTCGTTTTACATATCCACCTTTGTTCATCAACATTGACAACCAACAAAACACCCAACAATTCTATGGATTCACAATCATCCACCTTTGTCCATATAGGATCACATGCACATCATTTTATACCATGCTGTCATCTTCGGCACAAACGATATATTAATCTAAAACCCTCTTTACAACCTTTCATTAAACACCTTCCCTCTCCCGCACCACAGCTCATCCATCTCCATTTTTTACCCACTTTAATAAGATTCATTTAATTCACCTCCAAGAGCGAATACGTTTTACACTCTATCATCTTAAATTATCTTACAGAAGTAAAAGGCCATCTTCGCAACCTAAATCAATAAACTTATCTGTTAACATTTAGTATTACTCATACCTAAAGATCGTTGTGATAAACAATCTGTATCCTTAAACACCCCAATCATGAAAATCATATATAATGCTTAACAAAGAAACCTTGAGGATTTAGGAATCTCTCAATATAACCCTTGACGAAAGTCTATCCGAATCTAAATCATCATCTTGGTTAGATGATGATATCATAAGAAACATGTCATTCAAAATACGTTAGTACTTCTTATCCAAATGACATCTTGGAAGAATAATTCCATAAAAAAGAGTGTCCAATAATAAATAAATGAAATTTTGTTTTCTCCTATTAATAAAGTTGTATATACTGAAAGGGAGTGACGAGTCTTAGGACCTTAAGCATGGCGTCAAGGCTCTAAGCATGTGTCGTATAAATCATAATCTATTGGAAATCATACACAATGATGCAACTTAAGTATACCTTTCATCGAGTCTTAGTCCTTAAGCATGTGTCTTGGTTCTTAAGCATGTGTCGGTCAAATCTTATCATTGATTCCTAAACATTGTTGTATCTTAAGTATACGTCATTATTCTTTTTATTTTAGATTTAGGTTGTTGTTATTAAAACAATGATTGCATGTGTCTAAGTTTCAAATTTTCTTTGAAAGTGTCATACTTTAGAGTGCTTATACCTAAGATATGCATGTCTTATTTCCCGCTAGTGTCTTGCTATATATATATATATATATATATATATATATATATATATATAGACACGCACACATATATATAGCAATCATCATAATTATATATATGTGCAATTGTCTACTAACTTTGTTTTGTAACACGCCTCCATAGCTTGATTCCTTGGTGCTCCAAACAAAGGGGAGCATACACCGAGGAGGAGCATTTGCAAACTTCTCACAAGCACGCATCTACACACCTTTTGCGATGTTAAGCCTTTGCAATAAATTTGATCCATGGATTCGCTAGTAACAAAGGTTAATACAAAGGGTTGCAAGCGCCATAAGAGTGCAATGAACTAGGGGGAGCTCGAGTGTATCAAAGTAGATAGCTTGGGGTAATAAAATGAGGTTGATAGGAGCAAGAGTTCACTGGGATGATGCAAGCTCATTTTTTTGAAGAAAGGAATGTATCGTACAAAGGGAAGATAGAAGTAGAGAACTCAGAGCACACACCTTTTTGTTTCGACAAAAGGGGGAGAAGAAGTGTAAACGAGTAACTTTTACATTTTACTATGAGTTACAGTTTACATATTCTGTCATTATCAAAAAAGGGGAGTTTGTTAGTGCAAATATTACGATATCTAATCTATACATTTTCTTTGTGTTTTGGTGATGACAAACATGTAACTTGTAAAACATTACGTAAAGTACGCAAGTTAATTGTATATATATCATCAACATAAACATTCTTCAACTCATATCAACGTCTCAAGTATCAATATGTGTCAACACACAAAGACTTTGCCATCCTTATACATTCATCATAGCAAGTTGATCGTTTTCATCAACTCCTCTCGACGTCTTGGTACTCTTACATATATGGACTTCGTTAATTGGATAGGGCCAAGAAAACGGATAAGCCCATTGCGGGCCCAATAGTGGTCGGCCCATTAAGGCCTATCAAGGCCCATCAAGGCTTCTATAAGCTTCTAGATAATGGAGGGAAATTGGTAAAATCAAAATTTGAATTAAGGTGCATGCTATTATCCAATGCATCCTATTACCCATTGGTAAGTACACCCTTTAACCCATTTACTCTTTTATCTATTGGATAATTCACCCTTATCCAAGTCAATATTTTCCTATAAATACCCAAGCTTTCTTCCCCTTACCTTGTTGTTGAAAACCCATGGCTCACACATAAAAAATAGGGGTGTTATGTTCTTGATTTTCTATCATGTTTCTAGCATTAGGCTTGATTCATGGTTACTTTTTAGATGGTTCCACTAGTACCAAGGGGTATGTAGTGATGTATAGGATGTCTCTACATAAAAGCGATCTCCTTTGATTACTTGGTTATCATGTAGTAGATTAGGTCACATAGAAGCGATTACATTTGATCACTTGTATGACATATAGTAGATCGGGTTGTATCAAAAGGCTCTTGATGTATAGATTAGGAACTTGTATCCATTTAACTACTAAGTCATGGATCTCCTCTTGTAAGTCTTTCATATAGATTATAGGTTAGATGCTTTATGTGTTTAGGCCTTAAAACATAAGGTTTGTTATGTTGGGCCATATAACATAATGAGTGTTGTAAAGAGTGGTAGATCGGTTCTAGCTAAGATTAGAACTTGACATCTAGCATAGTGCCAGAAAACATTATAAGAGACGAAGTTGTTAGTTATGTTAGGCCATAAACATAACGGGTTTGGTTGTACCCGAAGAAGAACTCGACATCTAGCTTAGTGTCGGAAAATAATGTAAGCGACGTTGTAAGGTTTTCTCCGCCTAGAAAGGAGCTTATTGACTAGTGAAGTAACTCTCGAGTTGGGTACTCGGGGAGTAGAGTGGGGCGAAGAGGAGCTTCGTGACCGAACCACTATAAATCATTGTGTCCGGTTTGCATTTCCTTTTACTCATCTCTTTACATTTAGATTCACATTTATCGCTTTATATTTATACTTGAATTATATAGATAATTGCGTGTCGTGTTTCTTATATAGTTTTGATTATGTTTATGTCGTGGATAGATGTGAACATTGTGCTTGTATTGTTGTGATACACTTTGATACAAAACGTATAGTTAATGTAGAACTAGTATAAACACTCTTCATATTGCGTCACGCTTGATCGCAATTTGATACAAAACATTTTAGTTTTTAAACGGAAATGTATTCACCCCCCCCTCCTACGGTTTCCACAGTTTTCTAAGTTGTTGTCTAAGTCGATTTGGTTTTCAACGGCTTGTTCTTCACCAGCATCATCATCTACCAAGGGTAACGATTTAATAGGAAGAGGACTTTCATTGAAAGTCACGTTTAGAGACTCTTTGACTTTCATGGTGTGTTTGTTTAAGATGATGTAAGCTTTGTTATTTTGAGAATATCTTAGGAATACACCCTCGTAAGATTGTAGGTCAAACATGGTGAGATAGTCTTTAGTGTTTAGTATGAAGCACTTTCTTTCAAACACTTTAAAGTATTCTAGAGTGGGTTTCCTACATCTATAGGTTTCATAAGGTGTTTTTTCCTAAGATTGGTTGAATCAAAATCGTATTGAGAATGTAAGTTGAGGTGTCAACCGCGTTACACCAAAAATTATGAGGAACCGACTGTTCATTTAACATGGTTCTAAACATTTCCTGTAGAGTACAATTTTTCCTTTCAACAACCCCATTTGCTTTAGGAGTACGTGGAGCTGAGAAGTTATGAGTAATGTCATTCGCATCACAAAAAGCACTGAATTGTACTTCGTTGTCAAATTTCCGACCATGATCCGTTCTAATAGAAATGGTTGAACAATCTAATTAGTTTGGTATTTTCTTACTTGAGATTTCAAATTGTTTAAAAGCTTTGTTTTTAGTTTTCAATTTTTTTTCCAAGCATATCTTGAATAATCATCCACTATCACGAAATTATAGAGGTTAGCCCCGTAACTTTGGATAACGGATGGACCGAATAAGTCCATATGTAAAAGTTCTAGACACCTATTAGTTGAAACTATATATTTAGCCTTATGGCTAGCATGAGTTTGTTTCCCAATTTTACAAGCGTCACAAAAGTGTTTTTCATATTTAAGCTTACGTAAGTTTTATTGGGATATGCTCATATCATATTAAATAATAATACCACTGAGAATACGTGAGTGTATGGGGTCAGACACGTATACACTGATGTATCATCAAATAATAATGAATTTAATATATTTATAGTAGATATATTATATATATTAGTAAATAATTCATGAATCGCTTAACGGTCGTTAATTAATCCGTTAGACGCGTTGATTAACTAATATGCTTTTATCTATTAAGTTATAGACTTAATAAATGGACTAAACCCAAACGATATGGAAAGTCCATATTTTCAAGGGGGTGGCCGGCTAAAAGGGTGAAAAAGAGGCGACAGAAAACCAAACTTGTTCACCAAGTTTGGTTTAAGGTATATTAGGATTTGATTACTCAATATCCTCATGACTTGGTAAACAAATAAAATAAAATACCCTCTCTTCTTCTCAGCTGTAAGAATGACCAAAACAACCCAGTTAGGGTTTATGAGTCGATTTCCATCAAGCAAAACAATTGGTGTTCATTTCTAGATCGTGAAGCTAATGGAACTAGCATTTGGGTGATACACGAGGATGTGTAGTATGGATATGCATAAAGACAATCTACTTTTATTGTTATAAGGGTTTCATGGGTGTCAAAGGATTTATAGAGGAATCCATATTCGTTTATAGAATTATGATTTGCTCCATTTGTTCAACCGATTCGTTACAAGAGGTTAGTAATGTTGTTATTTACATGTTAATCTATGTGCATCATACGTGGTCCCTTTGGGACATTCTTTCGCTACTACTCGTGAAATTATATGTAATAATTGATGTTAAATCCCAACAGTGGCATCACGAGCCATCGTATCATGTCTAGGGTACACTAATATACATAAAATTGACCTAAAACTCATGGTTTGCTTGTTTTTATTTACACGATTTTTTGACATCCCTTAGGGATTAATTTTCTTGCTTAAAATCGACCCTAATGAGTCATAAAAAATGTTTCTTAAAAACCCTAGGTCATTGGTTTACGTGTATAAATCGTTAGGTTTTTAATTACAAATCTTACATGTTTTTGGCTTATTTGTTTATAGTACTTATTTAATTTTAATCTATGACAAACACATGCATGTTTGCCATGTGAATAAGTCTAATCTATTGTAGCTTGTGTACGATTAAGTGTTAATATGTGGTACGTGCAATTTTCGATGAAAAACCCTAGTCTTTTGCATGCTTAGTTGATTTTTATGTGCCTGTTTGACCTTGCTGCACTAAAAATATAATTCCCGTCACTCTGTGTAAAATTGGACAGCTAAATTTGCGTGGTAGATTCTCGACTCATAGGCCTATGGCGTTGTAGTTTACTACAAAAGTCAGGGAAGACTCTTTCTAGGAGTTTTCGTACCCTAAAGTTGACTAAAATCTGAAAAGTGCTTGCTGATTTTAAGACTTTTAAGGGTTCTACTTACTTTGGACACGTTCTAAAAGCAAGTGGGAGTCCTATATTATGGTTATAGTTTGACCCTTAGTTGTCCTCTCGGGTTTTTCATGGACCAAAGCATAGGAATTCATCGAATATGGTTGCATGTTATGTTATAATTTGATTATTGTATGTATACATAATTGTTGTATCATATATTTTGCTTTTTTATCTTATTGTAAATGGTGGACAGAATGGAAATCACAATAATGTGATAACTCAATAAGACTAGTAACACTTGAAGCTTAAATATCATCTTCACTTGCTAGAAAGTGGAAATATTTGGATCACTTGTAACGGTTATAGAAAAAGTATAATGATTAAAGAATGTATATATGAATGTATGCAAGAGATTATATGAAAGTATATACTAGAGAGAAGATGGAAAAGGGTGAACCAAAATGAAAACACTAAACCACTATCTATAGAGCTCTGGTCGAGATCTGGATACTCACGGATCCACAGATCTTTTAGATACGGACCCGCCTTTGTATCTTAAGGATCCCTTAGCTGTCATAGCCGTTTTTTTGTCATTTTGTGATTAACCAAAAGTCTTTTCAAAATCTTCTAATTGTACTTAAATATCTGATTTGGTACAACCTTCTAAAAACAAAATATTTCTTAACATTAAAATAAAAAGATTTTGTAGATTTAGAAAGGTTTGTTAAGATATGAAAATATTGTTTCTATTTATGGTTAATCTTATATTGTTGTATTCACTAATGCAACTAGTTGGTGATTATCAAAAGATTACTTATAAGCCTTTGTTTAATGGGGATGTAAGTAAACTTACATGGGTTTATGCAAATGATTATACTAGTATGCATGACAATTTTTTTGATCATTATGTAAGTCTTATAATACCATATTCATATCTTAAGAGCATTTGGTAAAGTGGTGCCATGAAGGTGGTGTCAAGGGCAAAAAGAGTGTCACCTCTCACTTTTCCCATAACACAACTTTTTCCCATGGCACCAAAACACCCCTCTCTCGTACAAAAGTGATATATCATGGGCAAAAGTGATGTCATGGATCCACACATAACCACTGATTTACAAATACAAAAAAAAAATCATGCCCACAGCGTGAGCTGATAACCTTAGCGCCAAAAGCTAACAACAGAGAGCTGATGTGGTTGTGGTGCCATAGATGTTGGTTGGTGGTTTGGCGCTAGGTTATAATGCAACTATACCCACCCCTCTAAGTGATTTGAACCTAATACAGAACTACTCACTATTTTATTGTTGCAACCAACCAAACGTGTAACTAATTTTTGTCGTTCTTGACTCGTTTAGGAGGCTAATACCTCTTTTTTAGAAATTATATAGTATGACTTATCTACCGGTATGAATATGTTTGTAGTAAAGATGGTGATGTAAGAAGGGAGCAACATCAACACAAAAGGTGTTAGAAAAAGGTCTACTACGACTAATAGTGGTCAAGAAGGATGCAGAAAAACGTGGATTTTAAAACCAAAAAGGCAGATAAAAACTGAAGCATGTTGACAATATTGGTGATGTGATTTAGTAAAGAAGAAAGGAACAACGTGCAACACAGTTGATAACGCATAAAGAGACAATAAGACCGTGCTCACTTAAGTTGTGATATTGCGACTTCTTGAATCCTAAATATCGAAACATGTATATTTTCTGGTATTGCACGCATGTTCATATTTTTGGTATTGTACGCATGAAGTGTGACACTCAAAAAGAGTAAAAGACGGTCTCACTTCTTACCCATAATGATGACATTGGGGGAGAGGATTTGTTACCAACAATTTTTTATTTTTTTTGCTATTCATTATTTTTCATCTGATTGTTGTACTGTGTGCATCATCAGGTGTACTTTAGTGGTAGATGACAAAAAAATATGATATACAAATCACCTCTCATTTCGTAATCATACAAGTAAAATCTTCTTAACTTTATGATTGATCCCAAAACTATAATTATTACAAAGTACCAAACTAGATTTAAAAATGAATAATTACAATACTAAAATAAAGAAAGAATTATGGACCACGACCAGAATACCTACCATCATCTTTCTTAATGAGGTGTTAATCACATATTCTTCAAATAATGTTAGGTGTTTAACTTTGATTCAAACTTGGATGACACCAATTCCACAACAAAAAATATGAAATCCAGTCCACCATTTCATCTTTAATGCATAACGTACAAATTGCCAAAACACAAGTACGTTAAGTTTAGTGATTTATAATCTGAATATTAAAGAATATCTTTCTAAAACACATGGGCTACTCATTTCCTTGAAACTATTTTATTGCATAATTCTTCCACTTGGTTCTAAAAGGCCAACTGAAAAGTGTGGTGGCTTAAGAGCGTAACCCCACGCGCTAATCAGTACGTGCGCTGTCAGACGGATCATGTTGTGACACGTGGAAACTGTTGATTGGATGTAAAGTTTCAATGGGTATCCACCCTGTGGCCGATACGTTGTGAACACTTTCAGACAAAGTTATTGTCAGGTGTCGTTCAAAAAAAATTTGTCAGGCGTACTTTTACTTGTTTATAAAGTTACACTTTTTATGTTAAATCAAAAAAGGGTTTGGTTATTTGTAGCCCTTAAAATAACCAAACCCTTTTTTGATTTAACATTTATTATTATTTTTTTTTATTATAAATTACTTTATTAAAAAACTCAAAAGATTATAATAAATTAGAAGAAAGCCGAAATATTATCTGAGCTTTCACTTCTTTAGCAAATTTCTTTTTGTCTGTTAATGTATGCCTAAAAATATGTTTAACAACAAGATTAAAACATGTGTCAAAATCAAAAGTGGAAATTAAGAGTGAAAAAATATGA